>JABJVR010034029.1:0-22713 GCA_025773905.1 Chitala chitala
CTATGTGCTCTGGGATGGGCTCCAGGTTTCCCCGTGACCCTCACCAGGAATAAGCGGTTAAGATAATGGATGGATGTTTGTGGCCACAGCTATTTACACATTAGGTCTGTTTTAAACCTAATGAGCTGAATGGTAAAGTGGCAGTATACGGTGATAAATTTTACATGATGTTGGCTTGAAATCAACATTTTTTTCCACTATTTATTGATGGCTGTTATAATGTGTTGATGCAAATTATACAATGCTAATATTTTAACACAACGTAACAGATGGTTAGTGTGAACTGTAGCATTTTAATGTGCTCCACATTGCTAGTTCTGCCTGGCCTCTCTAACGTATGCACATGGTCTGGCCCTAGACTGTGGTGTTTGTGTGCACAAACGTCAGCAGTTTTGTTTTTCTTTTGTGTTTACCGTTGCATTGCCAGGAGCACCATGCCAGGCTAAAATTTCCCATTAAATGTGTAACCTGAATCTCTCACACTTTTGTCTTTTCACCAACACTCTGTAACAGACACCCTGCAACAGACACTCTGGCACAATGGCAGAAATTCACAGCAATAATCCCTCTCTACACCAACAGTCTCTTTTGTACAGCAGTGTAATTATTATGAAAGTCCAACAGGAATCCAGTAAAGGCATATGAAAACACACCAAACCATGTTCTGCCTCATCCCCTAGCAGCATTTGCTGTCTCTGACTGGACCCAGCAACTCTTTCATTTCTGGGGCTTCTGCGTGTTTCTGGTCAGCTGCCTGGGAAAGTGAATCATTACTGCATCATGTACAAACGCAATCAAAGCACTTGCAGTGGCTGTTCTCTTATATTTCCTGTTCACATCATCAGATAATCAATAAAAGTATCAGATTATACAAGATAGAGACCTGCCTTTCATTGTACTGTTAATGCACACGCAGAACATTCTGGTAAAGAATCCACTCACACACACACACAAACACACACACACATCTGACAGAGTGCACTGAGAATCTTACTTGCCAGTCTAGATGCACGCAAAGGCATCTCGACAGTAAACCACAGCTTGGCCGCCTCAAATGAAGTCACTGGCAGGCTTAAAAGTACCGATACAGAAAGATGCCAGGGAATCTTTTCCTAGTAAAAGTGACTGTGACTGTCATCATATCTCGCCTTACATTTAATGCATTAATCACAATACACATATCTGCTGTTGGCAGACGGGAGGAAGCTCTCAAAGGGGTGCACTCAGAACTCAGCGGAACTGAGAGGAACGGGGGGAAAAACATGATGAGGAAAAAACAATTATATTACTTTATCAGAAAGAGAAGTTAAATCCTAAATAAACAAAACATTGGTCGTGAAATAAGCCAATGTTCTGGTATAAACAAAAATGAGACTGCACACTTCAAAAAGTATACCATTTAACCCTTTTACTGAGTGATATTATTTGATTTTATTTTTGTACAGTTAATACTACAAACGTTTAATTTTACCATGGAATTTTAAATGTGAAACACTTTACAATACAACAAATCTGTTTAGGAGTGCGTGCAATGACAGTTATACAGTCCACCCAAAGACATACAGTCCAAAGACAGGTGACACACACAGCTACTAAACAAAATAGAATTACATAACGAAAGACACAGTTTTAAAAAAGAGTTTGGATCATACCTGCTGCTATGTATTAAAGACAGCCATGGCTGACTGAGACGCACTCTCGTACAGAGATATGAGTGCAGTAGCCCTGTGAGATTCAACATGTGCCTAACCCTAAAACTGGACTGGTTTTACACAGACGAAGGCTTAGAAAATCGTTTCCTGGAGCACTGATAATGAGATTACAATCATTTGGGGTGCTAAGGATGAAAGTGTTTTAATTCAGAGGACTAAGGATGAGAGTACAATCATCTGGATGACAAAGGATGAGAATATGATCATTTTGAGGACTAAGGTTGAAAATATGATCAGCTGAAAGACGCCACCAGAAGCCTACTGGGTAAACAGCCTGACTGAGTGAGGATCTATTCCTGAGGACACATGGGTGCTGGAAGCCCAGGGTCTCATGTTGACCTGTATCACTGCCCCCTACCCCCACGGGGATTCCTTAACAGACTCCCCATGACCCCAGTCACATTCCAGATGCCTGTCTCAAAGCAAAATCACTCCTAATTTGGAGTCTTGGCATGCTACCTCTGACATTTCTTCTGTCTTTACAGCATCACCATTCACCTCAGCCCTGTGTCCTCCCTTGATCTGATGCTTGTACAACACCACTGCCTCAATTAATGGTCATTATATATAAAAACCAGAACTTTGACGGGATGAATGGTATGTCTGATACCAGCTGTTGGAGGACAAAGCATTGTTAGTCTTGCTTGCTTTTCTATACATTTAATGTTAATAATTATTTTACATTGAAGCTTAACACCGACTCAGAGAGTAGACTGTGACATCGCAAACATCAGGTAAGATATCTTTAGACTGAACGTGGCATACACTGGTAGGAACATTTTACACTCTACTTTTCTTGAAGCAAATAATGTCAAAACAAGGCAAAAGTCTCAGACTCAAACTTCCTGTAAAGGTGAAACAGACCAGAAAAATGACTCTACAGTAGCTAACTTCTGTTCCTTCCTGTTGTCCCTGCATCTCACAACACAAAATTGTGCATTTTGGGTATTAATTAGTACCAGGAAAGACAGCATTAAAAACAATATACTAACTTAAGTATATGCAATTAGGTTAATTCTGTTAACATACAGCTGGAAAACAGTATATTTCAGGAAAAACAAACCAACATAATATAAAGTAAAATTTGAGAAGTTTGTTGTTTGCTCGATAAAGAGGATGGAGTCATGCACACAAAATCAATTTCTTAAATATTACATACATATATTGATCTGACCCTATCTATTTTACCCTTTGTCTCTCTCTCTCTCTCACACTCATACACACACACACACACACACACACTCATACACACATACTATATACTGTATATAAAATAGCGCTTTACTGGCAGCAGTGCCCCTTCTTCTGCCTGCTGCATTTGCACACAGACACCATGAGTCGCTGCACATGGCCATGCTGAGCAGTTGTGATAACACACCAGACTTCCCGTGTGGCTTCCCCACTGCCCTATGAGGAAGTGGGGGGGTTACACACTCTTTCTGCAGTCTAACAGGTCTTTACTGTTCTTCCTGCTCCTGACTCACATACAGCTGTAAGATAAAACTACTACTGATCATCCAAAAATGGGCAATAGATGGAGAGCAGATCAAAGCATGCACTCGGAAATCCGTTGGAACTCTGACACAGGAGGGACTCTGAAACTTTCAAAGTGAAACTTGTCCTAGATTCCTCCAGTACAAACCAATCTTATATGACAATCAGAGACAATCAGATTGTCATATAAGATTGGTTTGTACTGTAGGTATCTAGGATAAAATGCTTCTTCAACTAATCTTATCAGAATGCACACTTTACTTATTTTAACTTTTAAAAAAAATATCCCATACCAGTATAGTAGTGGAGTCTTGAAATACATGAAGTTTTAGCTAGACGTTAGACATTCTACTCTCTGGGCCTCATGATTGCGTCATAAAAGCTCCCATTTCAAAGGGAAATCTTTAAGATAGCCTGTCTTTTTGCACCAAACACTACATGAATAGTGTCCTGTGAACAGAAAGTACCACTGAAGGGAGGTAGGGGGGATAATTATTTTCAGTCATGCATCCTTTTATTTGTTAGCTCTTACCACGTTTAATGCACCCTTAATTCTCCCTTGAAATAATAAGGAATGAAAGATGAACATCTTCCTTCCACAGCTCTCAGGCATTATGGAGCTTTAAGAAGTACTAGCATGATTATCAGTTTCGAATGTGTGCGGACTGGTTAAATGAGCAAACTGTTCACCTCACTATCTCGTTACCGTATGAAGCAAGGGGAAGGTCTCACACAGAATTTGGGGTTTCTGGTCCTCGTGCCCTTGCCATCCTGTGCTGTACCTTCCAGCTACCTGTTCAACACTCACGTTACCACGCTGCACATTACAGTGCGGAATCACTCTTAATCAGCAGCCTGTCAGCAGGCCACAGTAAGCACAGGTTACGCCCACTACAGAAAATAATGCACTATTACCATAATCCAGCCTTCATTGTGGAGCGGAAAGGTTACTTCCATTAGCGGTAAATGAAGGAATCGAAGGAGAGTCAGGGTGCAGGCAATGTTCTGGCATGGTGTGGAAGATAGATGGGTTGGAGCAGAAAGGCCGGAGAAGCACTCATCAAAGTAAGAATGCCCCCTTGGACTCACCAGATTACACTCCAATTACTCTGTCAAGACTGCTACTACACCAAAAGCACTCTGTTATGACAAGCAAGAAAAGCTGGCACATACAAGTACTTCAACACATCAATATAAGAATTGGGACTCATGTTAACCATCTGCATTTCAGTATATTTGATATACGTACTGTAGCCATTCATACAACTATTAAAATTTTGTCCCACATGCACATGTAACATTGTAAAAGCAATATTGTTAAAGCAAAATCCCCTGGGTATACAACGCGAGAAGAGTGAGGAACTGGGTTTGCAGCACGACAGACAGCAACGCAAGCAGCAAATTTCCTCAGACTGATTGAAGTGCTTTTCCTTTCACGTCACTTTGTTTCTCATATTGCATTGCATGGAAAGGTGTGTTATCCAAGGAAGACAATAACTGAAGACACCTCCCACCATTATCGTTTTCTATTGTATTAGTCCAGACATCGTTAATTGGTGCATGGCCAAATTCACATGTGGCACAGTGTCCTTATGGCCTAACATTATAAGCGCACTGCATTTCCTCCCATTCAAAGGCAGAGTCGCAAGGCTGCATCATGCATGGAGTCTTCAATGCAGGAGAGTTGAAAGGTACTAAGGTGCGTATTAGATAATAATATTCTTCTTTTCATGTTAGGTTAAATGATTTCCAAAAAAGCAGCACAACTGAGCTTCTTCAAAAGTGTCATGGCATGTCATAAACCTGTTTGCTGCACAAGCTGACAGAGGCTCTGTGTTCCCAGTACTGTCTGCATGGCACCTTTGTCCAACAGACTTTTAAACGTCACACAGAACGCCGCCTCTGTGCCCAGTACCTGTGCGCTTTGCACCTGCAGCTGACTGGAAGATCACTGTAAATACACAGAACAGTTTGTCTACACAACACTGACTACAATAAATACTTTTATAAGTTGCTGTTGTTTTCAGTAGTGGTTTTTCACACATGAATAATCAGTGCTTGTATGGACACATTCAAATAAGGAATATCATATACAAATCTGTAGATCTGTGTTTGAGTCAGAATTCACGTAAAACAGTGTTCAGATGCTCATCTTTCAGTGGTGAAGGCTGTAGTGTTACAGTACCTACTTTACTTAATGCAATCGCTTTGTCTCAGAGACAACCAATCGAAGTTTGTGACGGTGCTAGCATACAATGCCAGCAGTGACAAGGCGTAACCACAGAGCACGTGTGAGCAGATACGAGCTGCACGTAAAAAAACACCAGTGTGCTTGGAACTCTGTGGAGTCACAGCATGTAACCATCAGCACCAGAACTGCAGTTTCAAATGTGACACCACACAGTGTGACTGGTACCTTGTGGTGGACTGGTGTCCTGTAGTGGACTGTGTCCTATGGTGTGACTGGTGTCCTGTGATGGACTGGTGTCCCATAGTGGAATGTGTCCTATCATGTGACTGGTGTCCTGTGGTGGACTGCTGTCCTGTAGAGACCTTTGGTCTTCCAAGCATCCTCTTCCCACCACAGCCACTGAAGTGCTTATTAACATTTGGATGACTGAGCAAGACTTTCAGTACCATCAATTTGTAGATAAATAGAATCAGAACTGTACAACTGAGATAGTAAGATCTGTTTTAAAAACAGGAACGATTTCATTACGCAAAGGGAACCCTGTTTGAAATAATGACACAGACATACGGGCTAAATGTCATATGCAAACAGGGGGATAACAACTAAGATTTCATAGAAATGAGAAGACTGGTTAAACCAGAACTTGTTGCACTTCTGTAGCCAGTCGACTCTGTCCTAAATTCACTGAAAACAGAGCCATACACTTCACTGTACTCTCAACTACTGTATATTGTTACCAGTCCAGTATCACTCTTTCAAACACGTAATTCAAAACCTGCAGCTCTAAAGCAAACAAATTTTGCATCTTCGTTTTTGCTGTCAAAGGATAAAGGTTTTTTGATGTGTAATTTATAAAAGCTGAAGCACTGCACAGCAATCAAGCACATTTTAAGGAACTAATGCACATCACTTCCGCGTATTACTTTACTACTTACTTATCTAATACATATTTATGTTATATTCACGGACCCAGTCTGTATAGTGCAAATGCAATTGTTTCCTACATATGATGTACGCATAACAGTTTATGCTACTGGGGACAGGAAGAAATCATGTTAGACTTTGAAGCGATCAGAATAGCTGATTTTGCTGTATTTGAATACTGGGCTACCGTTTACTATACTATATACAGGGTACCGTACAGATAAGCATGTCAAAGTGGTCTCCATAATACACGCTACTCTATAATCCAGAATAAGTTTTATTATACGAATACTTACGTACAGTATATTGGTTTATATATAGGCTACGTAATTATATGTAATCGTTGATTATACTATATATTTACTTAATCGGCATTTTTATATACGTACGTTTTGGCTAAATGTTCAGTTCCATTTCTTTTGCAATTAAAGTGTTAAATGCACGAAAATAAATCAAGCAGAAGCTGAAAGCTAAGAACCATCCACATTTTCATTTAGCCCGTACCCCTCGTGTAAAAATGTTTCTTAGCAGTCCATGTGTATTTACTTTCGGCGAGGTAACATTTCCATTAATGCATTTTTGGAGCATAAGTGTAGACTTGTAACACTGGTTGGAAATTCTTTGATCAAAATTTCCCAAAAGCATGCAGCACTGGTGCCTTAACCAATGCATTCAAAACCTCTTTAAAATCCGTGTGTATGAATTTATTGCATTCGATCCGTAAAGGAAAATAAAAAAACGGGTAACTTACCATCTGCTTATTCTCGTAAAGGACGAATACAGTACAAAAAAAAAATAAATCGTCCGCTGGCTGTGCTTGCACCAATGGCTACCACGTTATCTTAAATGACTGTGCATCTAATTGACCGTGGACCCAACCCGGCTTACTGGACTCGCCTTTTCTCTTCACTTCTTTCGGTTTTTAATCAGCAGGTTGTTGCATGGTTGTGCCATTGGTGGTGAAAAACCCGCTTTCGCTTTCTCCTCCCTCGTCGAATTTGCAGTCTGAACAGCGGAAACTGATTTATAATACAGAGATACCTTTTTGTTTGCATCGATGTACTGAAGTATCTTAGGCTGTACAGTAGAATTATTTAGCTTGTAGAATAGCACAAGTTAAGGTTTTATCTCATTTGCTTTTGCTGTTAACAGGCAATAGTATATTTGTAGTAATACGCGCATGAGTATGTCACGGCATTGAACAGTACGTTTGATACGTCTTATGGTTTAAAGAAGAGCACCACAGATGCGTAATTTCCAATCCATTAAAATTGCTGCACGAAAGGTATCATTCTTTCTGAACAGTTAATGTGAGTGTTTAGAAGTATGTCCAGGTAGAGATAAACAGAGCAGCAAAGGGAGTACAAACTGGACACAGCTCACAGCTCTCAATTGTGCTCCAGGATGCGAGTTATCAGTTAAATTCATTCTCTTAATCGTGTAGATGCAATCATAGCGTTAGGTTTTTATTTTAAATAATGCCTAAAAACCGAGGGTTTAGGTTCACCAAACTTTTGCACATATAAACATGGAGCTGGAAATTGATGTACATCGAGGATTTTTTTTCCAAATATGCGTCATTCTTCTTAAAAAGTGGTGTCCGAAGGTAACTTCCTAAATTTGTTGTTACAAGACAACTGCATTGTGTTTTCAGTACAGAATAAATACCATTCAGAAATTTTTTCAAATACATAAAAGTTTTAACTTAATTCTCTGTAAATGGTGAACGCAGTCTAGATCTGTGCACATCTGAAATTCTGTTTCGCCGGCCCGAACTTTTTGAGCATACTGTTTGCCATTGGAGGGCGACATTATCAAACTCACCGTAATTTCAGATTGTTTTACCTTAATAACGGTTATGATGGCTGCTAAAGCTGATGACGTGCCCATAAAATGATGATGATGATGATATTGATTATTATTATTATTGTTATTATTCTTGTTCTTGATGTTTGCTTGTTGTTGTATAACAAATAAATATATTTTAAATTGAATTATTCATTAATTTCCCAAAACACATATTTTGTGTAGGGTCGCAGGGGGCCTGGAGCCCATCCCAGGGAACATAGGGCACAATGCAGTGGAAATCCTGGATGGGGTGCCAACCCGTCACAGGGCAACATTAAATTATTAAGTATGTAAAGTTTTAATATTAATTATCTGATGGTAAATACTTCATTTAACTGACAGAAAATACATGCCTGATAATTCTCACTAACTTTATTCATGAGTGTGTTTACAGATTATGAAATAATGTTTAAGAGACAGCTTGAAAACCATACATTTAAATGAGTAAAACTTAGCCCTTCAGAAAAATGGATGTTAAACTGGAAATTGTTAAAATTAAACTAAAAATCATTTAAAAACCTTCACTAACCACAGTGTTGCTAAATTCAGTGCAAACAAGTTCTAGGAGCACTGACCTGTGAGAAGAAGGAGAGGGAGATTTGCTTCAGAGACTCAAGTGTTAACAGCAATTGTGGGAGGTCGTCCTCAGAGTGAACAGTGGGGGCAGCTGCCAGGGGTGAACAAAACTGACCTTCACTCTGTGCACCCCCACACTACAGAACAACACAGCACATGCAGCGGTTGGACTTCTTCCATGGAGAACATCAGGAGACCCAAGGAGCTCCACACTAAATGCAGTGCAGAATTTACAAGTAACACATCATGGACCTGACAGAACAATCACCACAAGGCACATGCAGATGGACTGTAAGGAGCAAGACCTGTTGACTGTACTGAGACCAGTGTGTTTGCTGAATGCTTTGTACAAGACATGGCAAAAGGAGGGTCTAGAGACTCTGGGTTCTCTTCATCCATGTGTGTAATTTGAAGAAAGGAAGAACAGAACCAGTATTTCTGAACAAACCTTTCTTCAGCTGTTTTCTTTTACGTTATTGAGTTTTTATACTGCACCTTGGTGCAGGAGTAATGGTGCGTTTGCTGAACAACACAGTAGGAGGTTGTGGGAGTTGATAAATAACTCTCTTAAGGACACCAGAGCATGCATCTCTAGGAGCAGGAAGAGTGTGACTGGTGAGAGAGGACGCTAGGAACATGTTGCGTTGTAGAAGATCTTTCTTCCTCCTCTTCATCCTCATGAAGGTTCATGCTCTGGTGAGTCTCCCTGATGGCTTTGTTTGTATTTAAATTCTTTGTTAAACCCCACAACCACAATTCTGTCCATAATCTTAATAATTAAATCCTGAGTATTTCTTCCCATGCTACCTTTGGAAGTCTGTGTCATTCAAGTTAAACTCTTTGGTTGGATTATGTCATTAGTGAATTAATTAATCTAAATAATTAGAAGGTGACTTCTACAGTCTGATTACATTTGAAGTTCATGTTCGTTCTGGAAAATGAATGTATCATAACTTCCAAATTAGCTGTTCAGATACATCTTAAATCCTAAATGCAAATGAAAACACATCTAAAGGTAGTGTATTTGAATTTTTAAAAAGTACTTGATTTTCGTTGCTGAGGATTTTTTTAAGTAATAGTTGTAGGATTGTGTTTTATGTGAATTTTAGTTTAATGGTGAAACATAAACTTTTTCTTAAATATGTAAACGTGCTGGAACATTTGTAAGCAGATTTAGCATATTTGTGAAGAACACAGAAAGCTGCTGTGCAATAACTATATATAAGGTCATTTTACCTTTTCAGGGATTTACAATAATTGTCTACATACTACCATTCTATGTTAACTTCATCATTCAGTAGATCTGAAGAAAAATTTACACATATTTTCATGGTGACACTCTGACAAGAGCCATGAATATGTTGGTCATTTTTATGTGTTTCCAACATGTTACATTTGTTCCAGCAATCATCATAGTTACGTACATCTGACCACATATTAATTGTGACTAATTTGGGAATTTGGGGGTAGTTGATTTGTTTGTTGTTTACTGAGAGCTATTAAATATGAATTTTATTGCAATTGATCTTCCTTGTTATTACTGCACAAAATCATTAAAGTGAATCAAGCATCTTAAATAAATCAATTATTCCCCCTTTGATGGATAGCCATAATAAAACCGGGCTATACAACCATATAAGGTCAGTGAGTGTAATGCAGGTATAATAATGTTCACTGGAGTAATCTTCATTTGTTTTATGCTTTCACACATTTGCAGGGTTAGTAATCACATGGAACAGAACACGTAAAATAATCAATGCTGAAACACCCTGCCATATTCCTTCTGTCTTAGTTATGTTTAATAAGATTCTGTAAATTAAAACATCTCACCTATATACTCCCACATGTGTGGAATCATAGTCTACAGGTTGTGAAACCATTGTTTTACAATTTCAACATGTACCATAGCAAACAGAAGAAAATAAAGGCACAAATTAGTGTTTGAGCAAATTCTAGTGTAAGGTCGATACTGACTCCTTTTCGTCACAGAAAGGCTGGCGGTAAGTTCTGTGAACGGGTTCCCCAGAGTAAATTACAAAAAGGCAATATAAAAACATTTATCCTGTGGTGACATCAGGCTGCCCACTTTCAGCTGCATAGGTCAGCTTATTTATCTGCTGACTTTGGCTCCTTCCACGCAGTCAACTAGTTTCTCGGTGCTGTTGACGCGCTGCTTGTGATCAGTCCGCTATATTTTTGAAGAACATTGTCGGTGTAAATCTATCATCAGGCAGCTGTTAGTGCAGCGCAGCTGTTGAACGGATTGATTAACAAAAAGGGCTGCATGTTTAATACGACGTGCGCTCCGTTCGTGCGCACCGTATCGTAAACACACACAGCGAGCTTTGAGTCGGGACTGACGGGCGTTAGAGAGAAGGAAGCCGTGTGGCGTTCAGCTCTGAGCTCAGAATTTAGGATCCTCGCGGTGACAAGTCGAAGGGCTGTCATGTCATTCCCCACCTCTGTTTTCCCCCCATTTCTTGTTTGTTTCCTCGCAGCCCCGTTGCTCTTGTATCTTATGAAATGAGGCCCCGGCAGGCTAGCAGGTTCTGTCTGTTTTTGGCTAGCTCTTTGTAAAAGGTGTCTGTGGAGGGCACAAGTGCTCATGCAACAGAGGTGGCTCAAGCTGGCACAACTGCAACCTGCTCAGTTACCAGACAACAGGATTAGCCAGTCGAAATGCAGACCTGTGTTCCCTGCTTGCGGAAATAATTAAACTGTTGTCCTCCTGATAATCAGGGTTTTCTACTGTAGTGGACTTGCTTACCTCTGCTACGCTCATGCCTCTCAGAAACCTCAGAGATGACACATCACATTGCCCTCAGTCACTATAATGCTCACATTTCTGCAGAAATACACTTAACGCACAATGGGTGATCTTTGTGTATGGGTTTCAAACATGAAAAGGCTTTGCATACAAATTTAAGTTAAGTTTACTTAAACAATTTAAGTAAACTGCAGACATTATCTGGGATGCGTCTCTTCTCATCTGTGTTAGAATTTGCCAGACATTTTAGGAAGATAAAGAGCGAGAAGCAGTTAAACTGACAGGGAGCTGCAGTATGACTGAGGGAATGAGAAGAATGTTACTGGTGAATATGTAAAAAATGACATGACAGCACATGTTCACTGTCTGTATGGCTCAGGGTTCACTGTCATGTTGCTGGTGAAACACCAGGTCTGAAACCATAAATGGTTCTTTTGAAAGCCTGATTTTTCCTGTTCTGTCTTACTTTTCTCATCCCTTTTCCTTTTTTTTAAAGTTCACTTTCCTTTGCTAGCATGTCACCCCCACACCCCCCTCTTTCCCCTTGTCCATCTGTGTGTGAGAACAGAGCAGTTGCTGGGCATGGTGAACACCTGTGAAATGTTTAAGGCCACAAAGAGGCCTGTGTCTTTTCTTTCTCACCCAGAAGGGTGACATGGCACCCCCTAGAGGTGAGCTGTGCCACGTGGGAGTTGAAACTGCTCGAGAAATACCGCGCCAGCATACAACTATTTCACAACACCCCGAAGCAAGGGATTAAGCCCCCACATGTTTGCTAATTTAGCTTCGGCGACAACTGTCTAATAAATTTGAGGGGTTGAAGGAAGGCCGTATAATAGACCCATCTATCCTATAGAGGCAAAGCCCAACACCCACCCTCTCCCCGAGGACAGGGAGATGAAACATTGCGATAGTGTAAGGATGGCCTACATGCACCACATGTTTCAGTTTATACTGGGCTGTACTGTTTGCCTGAGGTGCTGTGCTCAAAGTCAGTGTTTAGCTTTCTGCTGTGCTGACCCCCTCCCATCTGATAATAATGTACACATTCTCAAAAAATATCTAATTAAAAACAAGAAAAACATGAAACGCATATGACCTCAATGTGCTATTTATAGCATGTGCAATAATTATGGCAAAATATTACAAATATTAAAGATGGATCCATTTAACGTATGTGAGTAATTGGTCATACTCATTATAAATTAATCTGTTCATTACAGTAAATACTGGAATGATGTGATGGAATTGAACGATAGTAATAGATTTTTCATATTGGAGTCATTAATGATGTACAACTGTTTATGCTAGAGGCATCATTTAACCACTGTTTATTATGATCAAGTCAATGTCAGTGGCATTTCTCCTTTTCTAAATTGATTTTACATTGCATATTTTGTGTTTTCAAGAAAACAAAGACTTCATAAATGAGACACAATCAGGCTAATTTGTACTTGACTGTAATCATATGCATTGTGTCTATCAGGTGGATACAGATGATGTCATCACAAGGGATGAGCAGATATACCTGCTGATTGGAGCCAGGGCCAAATGTGAGAAGAGCATTCGCTCACAGATGGACACACTCCAAGGTGGGACACACTCAGTTATTTATTTATTTAATTTAGCTTGTTTTCTTTAAACACGACATTATAAATATGTTTCACTTTGCTATCAAAATTATTCCTTTTTGTATTACACTGTAAAGCATTATCTACCACATTAAAATATGTGCTTAAAACATGTATTTTTAACATATGTAATATATCTATATTAAACGTCTATGTCTACAGACATTTGGATGCACTAAGCACATTTACACAGAAATATAGATTTCATAAAGACACATTTAAAAACATAAAAATATTAAAAATGTTTTTCTGTAAGAATTAACAGTATAAATTTCCTGTCATCTTCAAAACATTGGCTTTTAAAGTATGCTTTTAATCACAGTCTAAGAATTTGTGTAGGAAATCCATAGCTGGACTTTAACGATGTGTTAATTCAACTTCAGTTTCGACCGGATCTCAATTACTGAGGTCAGCAACGAACATGATCCAATATCCTGGAGATAGCGTAACCATAGTAACTGTCAGATTCAAAGTGGATGCTGCAGAAGCAATGAGAGCATTGCTTCAATTAGACCTCTTGTGTCATGCTGCTGTGTGTGATGTTCACCTTTGATAAATGTAAAGAGGCCACTGAAATGTTTTAATAAGGCACTATCATCCAATATGCAAGCATACTGCTGTTCAGTGCTAGAAGTGTTATCGTGCGCTAAATATGTGATTGAGTGGAGCACATCTCGGGCTGTTTCCAACTGCCTTTTTGCTCACAGCAGGTTCAGTCGTTGTTCCGCTCAGCGCTGTATGGTTCATCGTGTTAGAAACATGCATGCTTTTCCTCGATGCTTCTCGCATCATTTCACAGTATGCCACACGCATTGTAACGTGTATAAACTGGGGGTTGTTCTGTGGAGAATTTGGAGCACGGTTAAAGTGATGCTTCATTGCCTTTTCCAGAGCATGAGTGTGTGCCAGAATGGGATGGAATCGTCTGTTGGCCAAAGGGGAGCCCAGGCCAGCTGGTGTCCGTGCTCTGCCCTGACTACATCTATGACTTTAACCACAGAGGTCAGATCAGCACATCTCCTGCTTTTCTGTTAGCCTGCATGAAATGTCTGTCCACTTCCCTCGCTGGTCTTAATCCAAATGGGACTTGGGTCAAGATTGGACTGGCAATTGTGAACATTACCCATAACAAGAGCGACCAGAAATCACCGATAAACAGACAATTAATCAGACAAAAGGCTAAGATAACCTAAATTAAAGACAGTTGTTTGGGCGAGATAGTCATGAGATAATCTAAATGAAAAACATTTATCATGTTAGCCTCAGCATTGCACCAATCCTCAGCAATAAAGTGTTTTTTTTAATCTTCATTTTAGTTTTTAAAGTGGCAGCGTGTAAATAAAAATTTCCACAGAAGTTTCCAATTTCCATATGTAGCGTTAGTCAGACCATTTAGTCACTGTATTTCCACTTTGGCCTTTTTATTTTTTATTGGTTCTAGTAACTTCTGTGCCTAATGCTATCAATGCCAGCTTTTTGAGTATTATGCATCATAAGCAAAGATACTTGTTACAGCCTCACAAAACAGTCCAATTATCCTGCGCTGACACTAACGAAAGTCAGCAAGCACAAAACCTGCATAGTTAGAATGCATCGTTAGAGCTGTGTGCACAGTTTAAATTGAATTTTAAACACGTTGTTTCCATAGAGACAGAAAAAAGCTGCTTCTGAATCTTTGACTGTGGTTCTGGTCAGAAAACAGGCAGTCACAGTGGAGGTTAGGATTTTACATCTTTGTACTCCTGTAGGTCAAGCATACCGTCAGTGTGATCCTTCTGGAAGCTGGGAACAGGTGCAGAGCATCAACAGAACCTGGGCCAACTACACTGAATGCACCACCTACCTGTTCTCCAGTCAGAGGAGTCAAGAGGAGGTCACACAACCACATATCACAGTGATAACATGGTTTTCCTAAACAAAATAACCAATGGAGTTCAATTTCTAACCAATATCTGCTTATTTACTGTGACATTCGTGGCTCCTTGTAAATATTTTAAACCTCTTTGTTTTCACTTGTTGCTGTTCTGGGCCTTCATAAATAATCCTTTGTGCCTAGACTTGAGGTTTTAATCTGCAACCTGAGCAACTGTTTTGCTCTGTCCTCAGGAGGTGTTTGAGCGTCTGCATCTGATGTACACCGTTGGCTACTCTATCTCCCTGGCTTCTCTGCTGGCAGCCATATCAATCCTCTGCTACTTCAAGTAAGACTGTAGGGCCTTGTTCAGACTCCCGGCAGCTGTGACAATCCATACATATAAAGAAAATTACTTGGTGAAAATACATGTCTGGGATCCCTATGTCTGGAAGTGCTACACTACAGTTGCAGTACCGGTGTGTGGGTAAAATGACTAGGGAAGTCAAGCTGAAGCAGAAACAAAAAATTTAAAAATGTTAAAAACCTATTACATCCAGTTTGATTGGTGGGAAGACAAGCTCATCAAGTTCACAATTTCTGACATACGTAATTTTTGACTTATGACCTGATGGCAGAACCTAACCTGTCTGTTTTTTAAAGGAAGTGCATGTACAGTATTTGTGGAAGACATTGACACATCTCACACGAAATGATATGAACTGTGTGTTTGAACAGTATTTAAAAGTGGATGCGAATAAACAAGGCTTACATATTTTACTGGTGTTCAAGACAAGCAGAAGAAGTGTGATTTTGTGTTCTACACGGCTTTATAGGCGGCTCCACTGTACCCGTAACTACATCCACATCCACCTGTTCGTCTCCTTCATCTGCCGGGCCGTCAGCATTTTCGTGAAGGATGCGGTGCTGTATGCTGTAGCCAGTGAGACCAAGGCTGATGATAGCGGCGTGGGACACAGACCCCAGATGGTCTCTCGCTGTGGCTTTCCAATGCTTGTGCTTTCACTTTTCCTCAGACACCTTAGAATCTCAGGGCCTTTGTAGTGCAGTATTTATCTCCAAGGCCATGGGCTGCTTTCACAGAGTCTGGGCTTTCTTATGATTTCCACTGCTTCTCATGTAGTGTGCATCACTCCAGTGACAGTTATTTGACAATGAAAGGTCATCGTCTCTCTCTGTGTGCTGCAGGTGGGCTGTAAAGTGGCTGTCATTTTCT
This sequence comes from Chitala chitala, assembly GCA_025773905.1. Lineage (NCBI taxonomy): Eukaryota > Metazoa > Chordata > Actinopteri > Osteoglossiformes > Notopteridae > Chitala > Chitala chitala. The sequence goes on from JABJVR010034029.1 coordinate 16,233, forward strand.
TCCTCTACTTTCTGGCTACGAACCATTATTGGATCCTGGTAGAGGGGCTCTACCTACACAGCTTAATATTCATGGCCTTTCTGCCAGACAAGAACTACTTGTGGGCACTCACCATTATTGGATGGGGTATGAGAAAGTATCTGTCATGTTCTTTATGGTTTATCACATATCTGAAGACAAACAAATTGACATAAGGCTGAGTTGATGCAGAGAAATTGGATTTGCAAGATGCTGAAGGCGTCTTTCATACTTTTTACCTGACTCTATAGCAGCAATTGGTAAAGCTCAACTTTGCTACCAAGTTAGCATTTTTATAGGGTGCAAGAGATTGTTATAATGTTTACTGTTTCTGAGGATGTCCTATGGTTTCTAAATCTAGATGCAGTAAAATTTATAAAATGTAAATGTAAACGTAAAAGCCAGTTTCTTTTTCCAAATAGTGTACCTCAATTACAGTCAAACAGTGTGCAGTCAGTTACATCATATCTGCATCTTTAGTGAGTCATATTTATTTTCACTTTTAGATATCTCATTGTGGTGCTTCTGATGATAATACATACAGTTTTAGAAGAATCTAATGGTACAACCATCATACTGCTCTTCTCTGCAGTCTTGAAAGGAAATATTTGGCTCATTCAGACTTTGAAACTAAATGGATCCATGATTTTAAACCTTGATTTGTACTGTTTTCTAAAATTTGATTGTGCATACAAATATATCCTTTTGGTGGTTGATGATCAAGAGATATACAAGAAAACTATGATAATCTCATTGAATGTTGTAGTTGATATGGTTAACATTTTCTCACTAAAAAGCTTTTATACATTCAAGGTGACAGCGCAGTGTAAAGTCAAAATGCTGTTTATACTAGAGAAAGCATTGTCTAGTCATTTATTTATTGAAATCAGGTTCAGGTGGACCAAGTGTAAAAAAGACAATGCTAGAAGTCAAGTCCATTGTGCAAATTCAATGGCATATCTGTACCAAGCTATTGTCTCATTATTGCTTTATCAGATCTGGTGTGGGTTAATTAGAGAAACTCCTCTGTGTTTCACAGGTGTGCCTGCAGTGTTTGTATCTGTTTGGGTCAGCGCACGTGCATCCCTCGCTGACACTCAGTGAGTGAGACTGGCCTGTGCTGTGGCGATCACTCTCAGCCTTTGTAAAACAAGACAACAACATGTGAGATACACACGTGATAAAAACTCTGTAGACTCACACAGCACCTTCATTGGCTCTAGGTGCTGGGATGTCAGTGCGGGAAGCCTGAAGTGGATTTATCAGGTTCCAATCCTGGCCGCCATAGTTGTGAGCATTCGTCTTTTTCTTTTACCTGCTGTCTTGTAGTTGCTTAGGCCAAGTGGTCTACATGACATGTTTATTAGCCTATTAGTCTTTTTTCCCCCCAGGGGTTTGATGATGTCGACAGAATAGCCTTAATGTAAATGGTCACCTCTCCAGCACAGTTACCTTATGTTCACTGCAGGCTCTCACATTTTCTCTTCCCTGTGCATAGAAGATGTGGTGGAAGTTCATTAAATGCTACTCCAGCCTTTCCTCATCATGGGTATTAATAGAGAATTCACATTTCTTTTGTTGGAACTGCACACTTTAATGTTCCATGAAATGTTTCATCTACATGTTGGAATGTAGCTGTGTTAGGTTAGCCATGACTAGGTCCAAGGTTACAAATTGATTTTGTGTGTTAGTTCTGGCTTGCAAATGACAGTTCATTCCATATGTGTTTGATGTTGTTAAGGTCAGGACTTTTTTAGCTCGGTCAAGTTCTTCCACTTTGAGCAGATGCACATTTGTCATGCTGAAAGAAGAAAATGCCATTTGGAAATTGCTACTGCAAAGTACAAAGAAAGATGTATCTAGAATGACATTGTACACTAGCATTACATTTTGACATTTTGGATCTAGGGAGTCTAGCCTAAAACATGAAAAACAGCAGTACGCAATTTTTCCTTTAACATATCACTGTATACTTGGCACCAGGCGCTGTGTTCTCCAGTCGACTACTAAACTCAGACACGTCTGTTGGACTGGCAGACAGTGATGCATGCTTCATCACTCCAAAGAGCGTGCTTACACTGCTTCATCACTCCAAAGAGCGTGCTTACACTGCTTCATCACTCCAAAGAGCGTGCTTACACTGCTTCATCACTCCAAAGAGCATGCTTACACTGCTTCATCACTCCAAAGAGCGTGCTTACACTGCTTCAGAGCCCAAAAACAGTGAGCTGGAATCCACTATGTCCGACGCTTGGCGTTGTGCTTAAAGATCTTCTGTGTGATTGCTTTGACGTGTTTAATTCCAGGCAGACATTTCCTGTGCTGACTTTGCTTCCAGAGGCGATTTAGAAGTCAGTAATGATTTTTTTAACCCAGGACATGCATTTTTACACCTTACACTTCAGAACTCTGTGGTTCCACTGTTCTCATGATTTTCCATGCAAGTTTAACATGCAGTTTAACACCTGTGTTATCAATGGGTCTACCTTAAGTGCCCAAATCCCTTAAAGTGTCTGGATACTTTTGCAGATAAACAGATATATAGACTACATTGGATAGTACACATATACCAGTAGTACTAATATATGAAAGGTACACATTTTTATATACCACTTACAGTACTTACTCCTATACAGGAAACACATATAGTGAGATAATTTTTGATAAGTGTAAAGCAGTATTTTTGAAACTGTAAACATATTTGTAGGACTGCTATAATTGACAGGAGGGTTTGAACCTGATTGTGGATGGCTTTTTCTGTATGTCAGTTATTTACTGAATTTTTTTTCTCTTCGCTATTTTATCACATGCCATTGGATTAAACTATGTAACTGAGCACATATAGCAGGCGTGGCTACATTTGGTAACAGAGAACCGTACAGGTATTCCAACTTAACCTGATGAAAAAATGAATTAATGAACCAGTTTTTTATGACAATAAAGGCAGATTTTTGTTATCTGTTGATGTGAAATATACAGGCATCAGTACTCTTAATCAGATGTTGAGTAACCTCTTACCTTGTCATTAACAGCATCTAAATGATGTGTTTGATTGCACTGATTGAGGCCTTCCAGAACTACACCTGGATTCCCTTACATAATATCTGTGTTCTGAAATTATCCACATTTCAAGCATATTGCTCATATGTACTTAAAAAATTAACTACATATTGTTTCATGGAGACAAGGAGAACTGTAGAAAAAGAAAAACAGAAGAGTTTAAAATGTTTAACTCTTGTATGGTGTTTGTGTCTGTTGGACCCATTGTCCATGTTAATACTTAATATTTAATTAATGAATTATTACTTATTTTGTTAACATGAACACCATACAAAGGCTAATAAGATAATAGCATAGTTGTGTACATTGGGGGAAGTCAGTCAGTTAAAATAAGGTGTGTCCCCTTCTTCTCCACCACCACTTAGGTAAACTTCTTCCTCTTTTTGAACATCATACGGGTGCTGGCCTCCAAGCTATGGGGAAGTAACACAGGAAAGCTAGAGTGTCGTCACCAGTACAGGTCAGCAGCTGTTCCAGCCCACATGTTTCACAGAATGTACAAAGTGACCTTTTCTGAGTCATTCAGAGCACATGGGTGCAGAGCAGGGAATCACACCGTGTCTTCTGCAGGAAGCTGCTCAGATCCACCCTGGTTCTCATGCCACTCTTTGGGGTACACTACATGGCCTTCATGGCGCTACCCTACACAGAGGTAACCGGGCTGCTCTGGCAGGTTCAGATGCACTACGAGATGTTCTTCAACTCATTGCAGGTCAGTTACTGCCGCCCTACGCAGCCAAACTAACAGTGTTAAATTTATTTAACACTGTCAGCTTTGCTATGTAGACAGAAAGGATGGCATACATGAGCGCGGACACACACACACACACACACACACACACACACACACACACACACACCGCGCTCCCACCAGTACAATGCAACCTCAGATCTTTTTGTCTCAAATCATAGTGGTGAGTAGTGATTAAGAGTTGAATATAAAATTAACAGACACTTTTTTGTACTATTATATCACAACACATTCATCTGAAAATGGAAAAGATATTTGCCTTTAATATTTTCATTAAATCAACTGGGATGGCAGTTGAGATATTTGGGAGATATTTGATATATGAAATATTTGTGAAATCCTTGGTGTTATGTCTGAGGTAATGTGCAGTTTACGTTATTCTGTTTTCTTTTCATGTCACCAGGGTTTCTTTGTAGCATTCATCTACTGCTTCTGCAATGGGGAGGTGAGTTAGTGTGCATGTTTTGGATCCATATGAATGCCTACGTAGGCCCCTGTAGGTTTTGTAGTGAACTCATCAGGACTCATTGAACTCATGTTTGTGCATACAGGTGTTATCTATGGTCTATCTGTGGTCTAGATACACATGGATCAATGAAGAAAAACCACGTAGTGGTTATGATCATGTTGCAATGTGATTAAAAATCACAGCATGGCCTATATTTCTCCAAGACAAATAAATCACCTGTATTTGTGTTATTGCTCCTTTCAAACCAATAACAATTAAATGTCAGCATTTCTATTATTCCAGAAGATGAGGTCAGGACCCAAAGTAATTGTTGGATGTGTGTGAAGCCCTGTTGCTGTTTGTGCAGGTGCAGGCAGAGGTGAAGAAGGCATGGTTGCGCCGGAACCTCACTATGGACCTTAAACAGAGGACCCGGGCCACAAGCAGCGGCGGGAGCTGTTACTACGGTGGCGTGAGCTCACACGCAACCAACAGCGCAGGCCTCAGCATGGCAGCCGCCAAAGGGCTTCCGCTCTGTGGGGGAAGACAACGTCTGCCTCCTCTGCACCCTCTTACCAGCCTGCCCAGGTGCAAGGAGAGATCCCTGTCCCTGACAGTGCAACACAATCAGGCCCTGAACAGCTTGGGATCCCTTCATGGACTTATGCAAGGAAGAGGAGCTGTAAAGGAGGTTAGAGTCCCTCTCCCCGGTGCAAAACATCCCTGTTTATCCTCATCCATTAAGGAGTTTGAAACCGTCCTGTGAGCTTGGCCCACCTATCACAGACTCTCCCTTTCCCAGAACTTAATGTGTTTCACTCCATACCTCCCAAGCCATACAAGTTGTGGATGTGAACATCACAAGACCCTACCCTGCACAGACTCTACTATCAGATCCCCGTTTGGTGTACAGGCACAATATTACCTCAGTAGTGTAGTGTGCACCATTCTTGTCCCATTCCTTAAATAAAACATGGAACACAGCCTCTACAGTTACCACATGGCATTAAAACACCATGTTTAAAGTGATGGTTTTAACTTGTGTGTGGAAGGTCTGAATATATTGATAAAGTGTAAATTCTGTTTTTTTTTTAATTTTAAACATCAGCTGTTTCATCATTATATCAGCAGATAAAGTATAGGTAAAACTTGTTTATTTATATAATATATGACAATATACATTAACTGAGAATATGTGTACCCAGGAAATTTAAGGTAAGGCCCAATATAGGCCGACTGCCAGTGCATGGAGTGGATGGAGTGCACACAGCACTGCCCAGTTAGTTAACTATGAGCACATTTCAGTTCTGTGGTGGATCTTATCCATGACCATCCAGAAGGATGAAAATGTCTGAGCATCTCACATCCAGTCCTGTTAGTGATCCAGACCACACGTCATACAGTTATTACCGCAGTTAGTTATACTTTCATAATTTTCAAAGAAATGTGATTAAAATGATTTTCTGTAATACTTTTAAAATATTAGAATTTTAAAAATTCAAATATTTTAAAAGGGTTACATAAAATATATAACTTCCAGTTACTGATGAAAAAAAATTGCACTTCAATAAGGAATCAATACATATTTGTCTTAAATTTGTGTCAGCCTGTTAATTGCCATGGTACTCATTTAAAATTATGTAAATTCTGTATTTCACCTAGTGATGAGAAAGAAGAAATGCCTTCCTCTCTTGGTGTTTATACGTTTGTGTAGCCTACAGGTTCGGAATACTGTGTTGTGCTTCAATGAAGTGTTGACTTCTTTGGTCTTGTCTGAGTGTTACTGTTATATTCAAGTAGCTCGTGCATGTTTCAGATGTGCTTTCCTCATCCCCGGTCTAATCCAGTGCACAGTGAGTATACATTATTACTGTGTAACTAGCAGTGGTGTGAGTTATAACACGTTGTTTTCCTTTTAAACACATAACTAAACGTAGAACATCATGAGAGGCTGAACACTCAAGTGATGAGCTTTGGAACAGAAAATATCCCTGTTTTTTGGCCAAGGTGGACGGTTCTTGAAACACTACCGACGAGTTTTAAACATACTGGGGATTTTTTTTAAAAAACCTTTTTTTTTTTTTTTTTTTTTTTTTTTTTAAATAATTATTTTATAAGTAATAGGTTTTGAAGAAAAAAAAAAAAGCCTAATTAATATGATTACGTAGTCGGGAATTTAAATTTTACTCAAAGCAAATCACGCA
>JABJVR010034029.1:22723-33843 GCA_025773905.1 Chitala chitala
ATAAAATTTCCCTGTTTTTTTGCCAATGTGGTCGGTTTTTTAAAAAATACCCCAGTTTTTTAAAAATAATGGGGTTTTTTTTTAAAAAAACTTTTTTTTTTTTTTTTTTTTTTTTTTTTTTTTAAATAATTATTTTCTAAGTCATAGGTTTTGAAGAAAAAAAAAAAATCCTAATTCAGATGCTTCCTTAGTCTGGACTGTAAACATTCCTCTCAGCATCTCACGCATTTTCCTACCATTTCTGAAAATGTCCACCCCGGGTGAAATTTTATGCCTGTCCTCTTCACCCTTAACACAAACAGCCCTGCAAGCAAGCATGATCAGTGAGGCGCTGTCCTGGCGACAAACACGTAGCAGAAGGAATCGGAAGGTACACGTGTCTGCTGTACGATCAAGGCACGCCCGTCTTCAGCAAACAGTTCCAGCGCACATGCTGGGTGAGGAGGAGCTGCCCTTCATACAGATGTGCTATGCTTCACTGCCATAACCAGACAGGCTACCTGTCCCATAAAGGCTCACATAATGTCACACGGATGTGATGTTTCATTAGCATAACCAAACATCAGGCAGGCTACCTGTCCTATAAAAAGACTCACTTTATGCATTCAGTATTGCAGTCTTTGAGGATGTGCTGTAGAACGGCTGGGGCACTGTCTGTTTGCTTGACCCGCGGTCCGAAAATGAAAAGTGCTGGTGCCGATCCAAACGTGAAGCACACTCTTCACCTGGCACATCTGAGAGAGTGTGGTGGGTAGAGATCATAAATGCCCAACTGGCAGGACTGCAAATGTCAGACAGCGGCTCAAACAGCCAGCTCATCTGAAGTAAAACATCTCTCACTTCCTTTCTGCCTAAACAGCAAATTCCTACTCAAATGTTTTCTATCTGACCTGTATTGACAGGACCACTAACGTAGCCCCGAAGACCTCAGTGACCCCTCACTATAACTGGACTGCTGCCTGTACTATTCATTGTGCATTGCTTTGACTTTGAGCTATGACCAAAGTTATAACTACACCCCCTTCCAATACATTCTACCATAACCCTCACTTTAACTTCCCTCCCGAAAACTTCACCCCCATCTACTATCACAGCTGTGGCTGGAATTTCACACTAGTCATGCTGTCATGGCTTGTGCTATTAGCATACACGATGATAACTGACAGCAGTGATAAAGCACCCACAACTTACAGCAATGGCAACACAGACTTACTGCATTCTTCGCTGAAAACAGCTCAGACTTATGGCTGACCCTTTACCCTTAATTTGAAACTTTGGAATTTCTTCTCAACGTTGTACAACAGCAGCTCACTCTCTGGTTCTACTACACGTCTGATGCTACAGTACAGGGTTTCCATTATATCTTCATGCATTAATGGTGCTAGACTTTACATAGCCATGATTCATATGAGTTCTTCAGCTTCCAAAATCAAAGTGCATCAAATCAGTCCTTGTCATAAATCCAAAGTAGACGTGGGATATACAGACTGTGTGCATTTTAGATGCAGGCCAACGAATCAGCTTCAGCTACAGGTAAAGCACTTCTGAAAAGATCAAAGACAAACCTGGATTTTCAAAACCAACCTGCTTTTTAATTAAAAATCAAGACAATGCATACACAAACAGCAAAATGTTGTTTTGAAAACAGTATTGAGACTATAACAACAGTTAAAGTGACCTCACATATGGATTAACTTAAGAGGTGGAAGGGGGAATTAATTTTAATTTTACAAGCTAGCATACAGATACTGAATGGATTTCTGCTCCAACAGCTGACAATGTCAATCAAAACAATCACTCTTTGGTCTTACTGCCAGACACAAAGTGACCCAAGTAAAACTGGTGGCCACATTCAACTAAAATTCATTGTGTGAAAAGAAATCAGCCTTTAAAATATATCAAAGTCTGCATACATACAAGGTGACCAAGAGTTACAATTACTGCTATTAATGTTTTTTAATGTTTCTGGCAAAAAGACAGGATTACTATTCATCCAGTACAAAGTCCCAACACACAGACTCAGTGTGCTAAAGAAACAGCAGTCATACTCACTTTACACTAGAATGTGTAAACTTCACATTCAGAAAGTTCTCATTTTGAGCCCCAATCAAAAAAGTGCCAAAAGAAGCTAAAAATAACAGTATGAATTATTTTGTATTCTGCATCGACAGTAAATGTACACTAAACTGAGATGTTTAAAAATATTTTCTTCAGCTATATCAGTTTGAGCAATGATGCACCAATCAGACATTCTTGCATCCTGTGCCAGCTGAAGCTAGGAAGGGAGGAGAAAAAAAAAAAAAAAAAAAAAAAAAAAAAACAGGAAACGGCTTTTGGGCCCTAGTTCTTGTGTCTATTGGGAAGGTCTGCAGGAGGCATGTGGGAATCAATAACCAGCAGATTTCAGCCAGGTGTTAGCATATACATCCTGGTCACCTGCTGAAGCGTCACTCTGAAGACAAGCTTGCAAACGTTTCAGCTGAAAGGAAAAGAAAAAAAAAAAAAACCCACGCACACATGCGTTTGCTCAGTCTCCCAGTAAAACACCAACAGTTTTCTAGTGAGCTGTGGCATACTACTTAACTGATTTTTTTTCTTTTTTTTGGGGGGGGGTTTAATATGCATGTAAAACAGGTGTTTCAGTTGTCCCAGCGACTCTTTTTGCGTTTAGGAGGATCTGGAACAGAGAAGCTTTTTTCCACCCTCTCGCCTCTCCACTCATCCCCTGCCCTGTCGCCTCCATCACGGTCACCCCGCCCCTGTCCATTCCTGTCCCCATAGTGGCCAGTGCCATAGCGCTCTTGGTCCCCGTAGCGGTCGCGGTCGCGGTCGCGGTCACGGTCACTGTAGCGGTCACTCTCCCCGCTGTGGCGGTTGCTGCGATCGCCATGGCGTTGATGGCTGTCTCCATGATCCCGCAAGGGCTCCCTTGGGGAGACGAAGCGCTGGCTGGATGGGATATTGGGCACCGAGCTCAGAGACCCGGCACTGGTGAACCCTGGCATCTTTGTTCCTGAGCTGAGGGGCGGAGGGGGTGCTGCCATGCCCACAGAGCTGATTGAACGGGACAGCTTGCTGTCCTGAGGGTCTCCTGACGGCACAGAGCTGAGGCTACCGGCGCTGGTCCAGCCTGACGAGCTGCTTGAGTTGGTATTGGTCAGCTTTGGAGGATTGCCAGATGCTGCCACAAAGTGGTTCTTGTACTGGGCCTGGAAAACACACACACACACACACACACACACACACACACACACACACACACACACACACGTGTCACAGTCTCAGTCTGCTGCCTAGAGGCTCACCCCAGGGTAAGACGCTCAGGAACATTACCTGGAATGCCTGCTTCATGGCTGACATACGGTCCCCCATGGCTCCAGAGGGGGGCTTGTATGCCTCATAACTAGTTATAGAGGCGCTGCCTGCACTGCTACGCTCCTGCAGAAACACAAAAAGAACATCAACACAGCTCAAAGACCAGAACCAAACACAAACGCACAACTTAGGAAAACACCCTTATCATGAAGCAGATAGAGGACTCACCGATGTGTCTGCGCCCAGACCAGGCCTCTCTCTGTAGCCTAGCCCACCTCCGCCAATATTCAGCTTCTTGCCTTTACCACTCTTAAAGCGAGACTTCCTGAACCAGGGATTCTGAGACAGCACAGGTGTGACAGTGATGAGGCACATGGATGAACAGAAGCAAAAACAAAATTACTTGAATACCACCCTGAAGTAAACCACACCCATTACCAATAGTTTACCTGCATTGCAAGGTCCATCAAGTCTTTGGGAACGTTCTGATTGGCTCCCTCAAGGTTGCGTACGAGGTCCCCAGCAAAAGACGTGTCCTTCTGTGTGAGCAGGGTATAGGCCACACCCTTCTCTCCAGCACGGCCTGTACGGCCAATTCGGTGAGTGTGCGTGTCTATGTCACGTGCCACATCGTAATTTACCACAGTGCGGATGGAAGGGATATCCAGACCGCGGGCTAGGAAGAGACACGACAGGAAAACAAAGGGTCTTTGAAAGGCGTGTGCAGGACACGGCTGTAATAAAAAGTAGGGAAACAAAAACATTAGGGATCTAATGTACGTTGTAGAGAAAGTGCTCTTCAAACAAATTCAACGTCACGACCATGAGAACTGAATCACCTCTCCAACAGGCTCTGTGGAATCAGCAAGACAGGGCCTGCACCCCCACCCCAGCCCTCTCACCAGCTACATCTGTGGCCACCAGAATGGGCACGCTCTTCTTCTTGAAGTCCCCGATGACCTTGTTCCTCTCGCTCTGGTCCATGTCACCGTGCAGCAGGCCAAGGCTGTAGCCTTCCTGTGACAGGTTGGTGGCCAGCTCCTCACAGTTAGCCTTCTTCGTGACGAAAATGAGCACAGAGCCAGCAGAGGTAAACTCCACAAGATGCTTCATCAACCAGCCCCACTTGTCTAGGCCGCTGGGCAGGACCTCCACCAACTGAGTCACGTCCTCGTTAGCCTGGCAGGAACAATTCCATAGCAGAGGGTGAAAGAGAGGTTAATTCTTTTCAATAAATACATAAATAAATAGACCTAACTTCTCTAACATTTTAAGTAGATTTTATCAACACTTCTTTGCACAGTTGGTGTCTTTCATTTAAAACTCACTTAATTTTAATACTCATACAAATTTACACTTCAGCAAATAAATTTGAGTACCATGCTCTACGGTGGCAAGGCCTACACGACTTACATATTACACATACATTTAAAGGCCTATTTTACTGTTTAATATCCATGCAAAAATGCACTGTGCTGTACAATCTGCAACAACAGCCAAACTTAATGGCACCGTGCAACTATACATGTGAACTTGAACAAACAATAACAACGTCTGCAGTGTCAAGGTAAAGAACAAAGGCTAGTACCTCTCCTATGTCTCCTTGCACCACCCGAATGGGATCCACCAGGATGTCTCGCGCCAGCCTCTCAATTTTTTTACGGAATGTAGCACTGAACAGAAGAGCTGCAGAAAGTGACAATTATTAGAAGATGGGAAACTTACGAGAAACGCAGTGCAAACACAATGACGCCAAGGGTCAGCACACTTACTCTGTCTGTCAGGGCGCACGTGACTTGCAATAGACCTCACCTGATACTCTGAAACACAAAAACCAGGTTAAATACAAGTCATCCTACAAAACACAACAAATTTCAGCAGCAAACATGAATATTTTCATGTAATGAAATGGATGCACCAGTCCAGTGAGTGAGACTGCACTTACCAAAGCCCATGTCAAACATGCGGTCTGCCTCATCAAACACCAAGTAGGTCACCCTTTGCAGCGACGTGGCTTTCTTCTTCACATGGTCAATTAGACGGCCCTGTTGACATAACAACGGTCAGGTCTGGCAAATGGAGCAGCTGCACCCAGCTCCCAAGACTGACTGAACAGCAGGAGCTCACCGGAGTGCACACTACAATCTCTGCACCATCCTGCAGGGCCTTAGCCTGCTCCCACATACTGCCCCCGCCGTACACAGCCACAGAGCGCAGGTTGTAGGCTTTCCCAAAACGTTTGCACTCGGCATGAATCTGGGGAAGAATGAAAATAAAACATAGAATAACAGTGGCTGAGTGTTCTTGTTAGTCAGACAACCTCAGTTTTTGCACACATGCATGCGTGTAGGCATGCATACAGGCAACCTGGGGGAGGAGCCTCCTGTTTTCTTCCAGCTTCTCTTATAGCGTAAACATTGTACATGTAAATAATGCTGGTTGTCATTCACCCTGTGGCACAAACATACTCACTTTACTGAAACATGAGGTAAAGGCTGGACTAATACATTCAACCTATTTATTAAGTTAAGTTCACTAATGCTGAGAAGCAACACGTTAGCATCTTTATGCAATGTATATCAACTGCTCAGTGGCTCTCCATTCTCCCAGGCCTGCCCTAAACAACCAAATTTCCCCACTGACTATTCTATGATGTCCAGAGCCTGACCTGCTGACAGAGCTCTCTGGTTGGGCACACAATAACAGCAATGGGTCCGTCGCCAGGCTGCAGTTCCTTCTGATCCATGATGTGTACCAGCATGGGCCAGATGAAGGCAGCAGTCTTTCCACTGCCAGTCTTGGCAATTCCGATCATGTCGCGCCCACTCAGTGCAATTGGTACTCCCTGTAGGACAGGCAGATTTTGGGTTATTTCTCCTTCATCTGCAAATTCTTGATCCCCCAGAGTCACAATGATGGATCCACATATGAGATGCCACTGAATGCTGGCTTTCCTAATTCAGAAATTTCAAATAACCGAGTGTGGCCATCACAACCATGTCTTGTTGTCTTGTGTCAGCATTGTATCGACCAGCGCACATTTTATTACAGAAAGCAGGTCCTGAGAATGAACTGTCCTAGGTGGCATGGCAGGTGTCAAGGACCAGAGTACCTGGCACTGGATCGGCGTGGGCTGGGTGTATTCCGACTTGCGGATCTGGTGCATCAGCTGCTCATCAAAGCCAAAATGGGCAAAGCTGGTGCAGGGCTTAGGTGGGGCAGCTCCAGAAACCTGACAATTTAATTAAATTAACCATAGATTCTATATCAACACACAGAACTGTATGCATGTGGCTCTGGGGTGACACTTACCCGAAGGTTCAGCTTCTGTCTGAGCTCAACCACCTGCGTGCCTGTCAAGATATTCAGCTCCTCATGTTCATTGTAGAAGTTCTTCTCAAAGGGTGGGTAATCAATCTGATTGAAGATAAAACAATGACTACCTACTACCTGAAATCATCATCGTCATCTTGTGCATCATGCATATGTCATGATCCAACACTGTTACAAGACAGGTAACTACTGTTTCTAAAGAAAACTATTTTTCAACCTAACTTAACTGTCACAAACTCCAGCACTCCAAATATGTAACAGTCAATTAAGTAATTATACATGCTCAGACATCCCCTCCCTATACTATGAACAACAGTTGTAATTATTTAAATTGTGTATTTTTTTTTTTAGGACCCCTAGTTGGAAATTGCAAATCCATGTTGCTCTGATGGAAGAACTGGCCTTGTACAATTGTCACCACTGCAGGGATATATACAAACCTAGATATTTCTGGCACTCAGTTTTGACACTTTACAAAACCAATGCCAAAACACTGCTCAGGCACCTAGTTATTTGTACACAGAAAGTAAATTGTATCCATTTGAGGAGGTGGAGACCATCACCTCAGAGTGATCGATAGGAGGGAGGGGCATGATGATTTTCTTGGTGGTAGAAGGAATAGGATTCCCATCGCTGTCGTACTCAACGTTGTCCTCCTCTTCCTCTTGCGTTAATCCAGCAGTGGGGTTCTCGGCCATATACCGAAAATAGGCCTCCTACAGAAAGCACAGTGACAACACATCAGAGACTGACTGTACCAATCTATTCCTTGGAAGGTAACAGCCCCCTGCTAACATTTCAATCAACAACAAAAATAATATCAAGTTCTATACTCCTTGGATAATTTTCAGGTATCCAGCTTTGGTTTACTCAGCAAAACTGTAAACCTGCTTCTCTGAACCAACTCAAGTGATCTCCTTGCTCAAACTCTTACATTTAGTAGTGTTGAATGGGATAAACCCAATTAAAACAGTGTGATCTCATAAAACAAAGACACAGAGGCCTGGTTGCTCTATGGATAGAACATCAGGCTAGGACATGCAAGTCTCCTAGTTGAAATCCCAGTCTGGATGCCAGGTGTGTCCTTGAGCAAGGCACTCAAATGCTAGCTCCCTGGCCACAGAAAAATGGCTGCCTACTGCTAACTCAACTGATTGGTTAAATACAGGGAACAAATTCCTCATATGTGACCTACATACTTGGCTATGAACCTGAATCCCTTCCCTAGAGGTGATTAGGCTGATTATTTAAAAAAAAAAAAGCCCAAGGATCCAATGTGAACAGTTTCACGATAAAGGAACATGGAGATTGTCACTCACTTGATCATCTTCTTCTTCAATGTCATCACGTATACCCCTGGAAAAAAAAGCGGAGAAAAAAAACTTCCCTGCAACTCATCCACATACCTGTCAGCACCCTAAAGACATGCATTTCCCTACCTTTTTGTTCAAGCACATTTTCCACCAAATAACACTGGACCAACAGTTGGCCAATGGGGCAGCTGACCAGAAGCCATCAAGGTGATAGTACAGAACACCCATTATAGATTATACACCCTTAATCAAAATATATTTGTGCCTTTGAAATTGTATCAACAAACCAACTGACATTTGTGCAGTAAAATGGTTTCAAATTAAACTTGCATGCTTCTGTGCAGCTATGCCCCACTGTTGCAAAACAGTGAGATAAAAAGAGAACTTACTTGTCAGGCTTCTTCTCTTTCTCCTTATCCTCCAGTTTTCTTAAGTCTTTTGATGCCTGGTCCTGTAACGGCAACAAACCAAGATATATAAAAATGCCTGCCTTCTGTTCATTCTTTTTTAATGCAAAGGTTTCAACCTCAACTAATTACGGTTCTGTGGACTGTAAAACAACGTATGTAGCAAACGATTAAACGTGGAAATAACATTACAGATTTAATAAATTTAAAAATATATCAAAACATTTAAATTTTACACATTTAGTTTTTTTTTTTTTAAGCACGCTGGCTTTCAAAAACATGACACCATCACAAATTCTCCCACCTCGACTTCAGCCATAAAGGCATCAAGTGGGTCTTCCTCACTGTCAGAGTCCCTGCCTTGAGATTGAAATTGTTTTCGTGTTGGCGAATTTTCTGCAGGAATGTAAGGCAGCTCGACATGGCTGGACTCTTCCTCATCATCTTCAAAATACCTAGCACAGAAAACCATCATGCCATAAAAAACGTTATAAACCGTCGCTGGAGTACATAAGCAAGTATACGCATTACAAACGTATATTCTAAACAAAAATATTAAATTACAACATATATTATTTATTAAAAACCAAACAGCAGTAAATAATATTAAGCACAACATTAACAATGTCATCCACGGGAACAACAACAATCAAATCACCATAAGCATGCGTACTCACGCGTTTTCCTCGTCAAAATTTGACCGTTTTGTTCCTATCTTATAAAAGGCGGGCAGTTGTTGGCTTTTGCCATATCCGCCTGTCGATCCAGCTGAACCGAATGAAGAGTGCGACGGCCGTGGCAAACGAGGCTCCTCTTTCTTGCTAGTCGTTAAGCTGAATCCACCAAATCCGAACCCCCGCTTTGCTCCCGGACCACCTTTGTTCCAGTTCATTACTACCGCAGGTATTCAGTTGGCCTAATAACAAACAAAACAACATATTGCATACTTCAAAAACTATGTAACCGGCAACACAGTGTATTAACAAGACGAATACCTCGCAAGCTTAAGTGACGTTATTAACCAACGTTTTACTACTCGGCTTTCTATCTAGTGCATTTCTCTATTTGCATGTTGCTTCCTATATTTGTAAAAAACATGCTAGCAGATCTCATTCTTAGTTTCCAAATAAATGAATAACAATTATTTACCTATTTTGTAATCGTTGAAAATGCCAAACCAAAAGCCTTAAACCTTCAACTCAACAATGTCGTCATTAGAGTGCGACCGCCTGTTCAACGTTATTACCTAAGATACGTACAACCAATAAAAACGCAGGAATAATCACATCCCGCCTCACACGTAATAATACTTCATCTTAACCAATAGTACAACGTTATGTTCAGAACTTGCTTTCAGATCCTTTTCGGTGCTATTTGTCACTCATAATATTTCATTTCGATGATGTGGTAGTTGTAGCGAAGTAATAAAGAATTTTCTGTCATTAAATCGTGGTTTTCACGAGGTGTAGATGCGTTTTTATGTATTGCTGCAAAGGTGCACGGTACTAGTTTTTCACCTGCTTACATTCACTTGTGTCCTAAACTGCTTTAAGTGTACCTAGTCTAAGGTAGGAAATACTAGGGGTTCCATGGCGTAACAATTCATCATCCGGACTCCCCAGAAAATCAGCAGATCGCAATTTTGTGGGTTACTGAAATAAACTTTGAGAAATACGTTTTGACTTTCCAATGCGCATTACCTAGTTTGCGAGAAGTAAAAAATGATTTGATATTTCATTTTACTCTCATTTGTAAATGCGAGTTTCGGGCTTCAGTATTTGTTAATCAGAGCAGCAGCGCTGGTCTGTGGCAGTGCAGCATGAATTGAACGATTACTCTTGTCCTCTTCTTGCTTTAACTGGCTCCTGTAGTATACTAATTATGCTAGTTTAACACTGGTCATAAGTACAAAGCAACGTGATTTATGTTGACGTAGGCAGTATGTTTTGCACTTGTTTATTCTACGTGTTGACATTCTACATAACTTAATTGTATATTACAAACGACCGAAATTAGACGTGTGTAACGAGGAAACTAACAGCAACACACGATTTCCGCGTACACGTATTTCGCACCGCCATACAGCGGAGTACCACAGGAGGGCAGCATGTCTCAGACTTGAAGTCGTATTTACTACTACTACTACTTCTTTCGACTGCTTCCTCTAGGGGTCACTATAGCGGATCATCCTTTTCCACACTAACCCGTTCTCTGCAGCTTCCACTGTCACCCCAACCTTTTTCATGTCCTCCCTCACTACATCCATGAACCTCCTTTTTGGCCTTCCTGTCTGGCAGCTCCATCCTCAGCATTCTTTTCCCTATGTACTCTGTATCCCTCCTTTTCATGTGTCCAAACCATCTAAGTCTCGCCTTTCTCACTTTGTCTCCAAACCGTCCTACCTTTGCTGTGCCCCTTATATGCTAGTTTTTAATCCTGTGCAATCTTGTCACCACCAAAGAAAAAACCTCAGCATCTTCAACTCTGCCTCTTGTCTCTTTGTCAGTGCCGCTTTCTCCAGCCCATACAATATAGCTGGTCTCACTACGTCCTGTACACCTTCCCTTTCACTCTTGCAGCTACCCTTATATCGCAGATCACTCCTGATGCTCTTCTCCACCCACTGTACCTGTACTCTTCTTCCCTTCTCTACTACACTCCCCATTACTTTGAAGGGTTGACCCTAAGTATTTAAACTCGTTCACCTTCGCTACCTCTGTTCCTTGCAACTGCACCATTCCACCACCCTCTC
>JABJVR010034040.1:0-33842 GCA_025773905.1 Chitala chitala
ACATCTTCCAGGAGACTTTCTGATGGTGCTTCACTCAGCCTCTGTAATTGGCATCGGGGTTGCCTGGTGTTCATTCTAGCCATGATCTTATCTCTTAGGTCAGTTGCTGCCTCACTCAGCCTGATTGTGCTTATTGGGGCTCCGTACCCAATCTCTGGATGGGGAGTTGATGTTTGAAACATCCTTTGTCTGACACAGACAGAGGATGTTTCAAAATGATTCATTGGAAATGATTATTGCCTTGATGTTGTTCGCATCACTAAAGGAAGCCACACAGAGCACTTATAGCTGAGTAAGATACATTTTGAGAGTCTAATCTAATGTCAATAATCACTGTAAATTTCATGCATACATTTTAAAGTAATAGGTGGCATGGTGGCGTGGTGGTTAGCACTGTCGCCGCGCACCTCCAGGCCTGAGGTTCGATTCCCGCCTTGGGTCTGTGTGCGTGGAGTTTGCATGTTCTCCCTGTGCTTGGTGGGTTTTCTCCAGGTGCTCCGGTTTCCTCCCAAAGACATGCAGGTTAGGTTGATTGGTGTATCCAAATTGCCCGTTGTGTGTGTTGGCGCCCTGCCCTGGGTGTCCCCTGCCCTGCGCCCTATGGGCTCTAGGCTTCCCCGTGACCCTCACCTGGACTAAGTGGTTAAGATAATGACTGACATTTTAAATAGACATACTTCAGTACTCATTTGAGGCACTAGATGGGACTGTTGACTAGAATTGAGACAATGGGCTTCCCGGTTAAAATGCAAGCTTGGAGCAGTGGCCCAGTACTGATTGGGTACATGTATAATATTTCAAATTCATAATTTCCTGACAATCCACCATTGGTGCTGCATCATAAACATTCTGTGTGAGCTTCAAGCACTCATACCAAATTATGACAAGCCCAACGCTTGTTAAATTAAATATTACGTGGGGGTCACTAGTCTCTGGAGATACACCTGACATAGACAGTACCGAATAATAACATAACGGCCCATTTTTCCTGAAAGTTTAACAATATTTAACCAGGTCATAATTCTTACCAGAGCATATAAAAATTTATCGTGTAGCTTTCTCTCTCACTGTTCAGAGAGGAAGGGCTGTGACTCTGATGTTGCATTTATTTTAAGCAGAAAGTAATTAACTTTGCTTGCCTTTATGTCATTAGAACTGTGTGATAAACTGGGTACAAATTATTTCATGAACATAATTAACATTGTTCTATTTAAACTTTGATCAGGTGGGTCTGAATAAATCACTTTTCTACCCAAGCATTATTAAAATGTATGCAATTTTTATGATTTGAAATAAATTTAGGATAACCAAGTATATAATGTACATCCAACAGAGAAATTTGAGCATTTATGACATGAAATTAGTTTCCTGGTTCATTTCAATGACTTACATTATATACAGTACTCTGCATTCATCCTCAGGCAAACCCTTATATACAGTATGCTGTTGCCACATCATACCATCATACAGCACCATCAAAGATCTTGGCGGTAGATGTGAATGGAACGCCATTAGTTACAAGCAACAGGTAAAAGGGACTCCTCAAACAAAATTAATATGCACACTTCATAGCCAGTCAGGCAATTCATTTTCTGTGAGGTAACAGAAAATAAATTCACATGCACATTAATTTTCAGAACAGGCTACCAAGAGTTCCGAGACAAGGCCACAACAGAACTACTGGGGCACTCCAGATAGCAGAACATAAATATTAGGTGTTCTGATGCTGGACTGCCCTAATTTGTTATAAATCGATACACTGCTTGCTTGTGGTGACATTCCAATTAATTCAGAAGATCTAAAGCCCCCTCTACTGCGGGGGTGGCAGTTGCCTAGCAATGCTGCGCATGGAAACTGTATTAGAAACAGCTTGAAAATGACAGCCTGTGGAAAACCAGCGGGACGCTGGATCGTAATAGTGGACCGTAAACACCATTGCAGCGAGATCCCGAACACCTAATAACGAGTTATAGTTCAGATCCACCTGTATTCTAGAACAAGAGTCGTGGCAGTAAAACTTCCAAATGTGATGGCTTTAACAGTATTGTTTCGTGATTGAGCACTCCTATTGGAGCTGTCTTACACAGGACCTAATTTACTCTCAGTATACCCCATGAGTTTTCGTCTGATCACATCTCATCTTTTCAAAGATGTGACCCTGGATTAAGCCCTGCACTCATAATCAGTTCTAGTAACCAACATTTTATTATACAAAAATAAGTACATAAAACAGTACACATAACTGAATTATAATCATAGGTTTCCAATAGTAGGTCTTGGATGAACTCGCTGTTTTACCCGACCTGGGTAAATGCTTCAGAAATCTATGAAGACAGATCTACTTCAAGCCGTACAAATTGCTTGGATAAAAGAAGCTGTTAAAATGCATTTTTAAATTTGGTGTTCCTACCTACCTCATATCCTTGTAAGGGAGTATAAAAGAATTGTGTGTATATGTGTCTGGGAGTCGTGGGTCAACCCCAACAAAATTTATATGTGGGATTAGAACGGTGAACATTTTATTCCTTGTACTTGTAAACCTGTTTTACTATTTCAGTGGTCACCTAAG
Source organism: Chitala chitala (assembly GCA_025773905.1). Lineage (NCBI taxonomy): Eukaryota > Metazoa > Chordata > Actinopteri > Osteoglossiformes > Notopteridae > Chitala > Chitala chitala. The sequence goes on from JABJVR010034040.1 coordinate 2,570, forward strand.
TCAAAATGTATGTGCATAGTGTGTAAATGCTTTGTTTGGCCACATAAAATTTTAAGAATTTCTAGTCCAAGAACATGATGGGACTAAACCATCGATGTGCAGTAAAACCGTGCATTGTTCAGTTCCTTACATCCTTCATCAGTCCCGCTCCATTCCTTTTCGGTGTTCAGTCTGACAAAGGAAAACGCAGCATCAGTCTTTGCTGTAGGGTGTAACTCCAAGTTCAACAGGGCGTTTAGCGTTTCACACGTGTGCATCGCCACACAGGACCATGCTTTACCTTGTCAAGGTGGTACAAAGAAACAAACGGAATCAGACGGCGTTATAATCCTCTCTTGTGCATTCGCTTATTCTTTCTCTAGGTGAAGTCCAGATTTCTTTGTCGTTTCGGTTAGAAAATGATTAATCGCTATCTGCACTTGACCGATCTTCCATGTTTAAATCCGCCCATCAGCCTACAGGCAAAATCAGAGGCCATACTGCTGCCTGGACATCCTTATTTTTTCCAATAATGTTCCCCATAACACATGTCCTTAAGTACAAAGGTAGACGATGAGAGATTGCAATATGGTTGTGGAAGTTTTCTCTGTCGTCACATTTGTTTTAACTGCAGAAGTCTGACTAAACTATCCAGGATAGAGACGGCCAGGCTTGCACCGTAACACGCAAGCAGTTTCCATCTAAATGAATTTACCCACTTTCCAACACAAGATGAAAGAATGACTATTTTTATAGCTCATTCATCCTTCGTTATTGTGCATTACTGCCAACCCCCGCAGACAAGTCATTATAGATGAATAAAGAAAATAAAAGAAGGAACTAAACGTATTTGTACACTTTGATGTGGGAACATTTATAAGGGATAAAGCAATAACATAACTGAGCTCTCGGTGGTAAGGCCAAGCACTGAAGTGTGTTTGTCTTGGGGATACGGTGGGAAGTGAGAGGATATTGGAGCGTGGAGTACAGTTCATTAACGTAGTCCCTGCACAGTTAGACACAGTACACAGCTGGGGATACAGAAAATAACATCCCCTTTCTCCTTAAAGGACAACCATAAAGCAAACAAGATGTAGCTACAAAGTGTGAGAGTCATTGAAATGCACCAGGAAACGGTAATTTGTGTCAAAAATATTCAAATTTCTCTGTTGATTGTAGAGTATATGGTTATCATAAACTAATCGAACGCTTTCTACAATGCATTGTTATGGTTAAATGGCAAATATTTTTTTCAGAATTTAAATCGTAACAAAATAAAATGTGTTTAGAATAAACTATTGCAATAAACCCCGCAAGCACAAAAAGTTCAAATAACGTTAGCCAAACGTTCCTAACGTTCTCTAAACGTTTAGCTAACGTTATTTGAACGTTTTGTGTTTGCTGGAAATAATTCACCAATATTTACGATAAAAGCCAAAATACTCGTATCTGACCGTCGTCATCTGAAACGTTTCCTTTTTGCTTTAAGAAAACAAAAACGCTGTTTTTAGCAGAAGCACAAAAACCTATTGTGTAAAAAAAAAAAAAAAAAAATTACATTCACAAATCACGCCGACGTAAAGCATAAATCAGTACCTATTGGATATGAGGCAGAGGTAGCGATGTGCTGAACAAGGGAAAAGAAGTCATGTTTTTATTATAGATGCTGTCAAACGGCAAGTTTAACGGAAATTAAAGGCATCCGCCGACATCAGTTCTCCTGACAGAGAAATTCAAGATAAGCACAGATAAGAGTTGTTTTGGTTGAAACCCTTAGGGCTCGGTGCTATCCAAGTGTTTGACGATTTATTACCGCATTTTGTCTCGCACATAAATCCTACGGGAATGCTCCCGTGGCACAGAGAAAGTTAATAACAGACGCTGGAGAGGTTGGCACCTTTTAACCTATACAGGAGGAAATCTACAAAACAGCGTTCTGGAAGAGGGACAAAAATGCAAATCTGTAAGGCAGATACGTGCACATAAAACCTTGGAGTAACGAGTACTACACTTAAAACCTTCTGAAAATGTTCCATTTAAATTAAGCCAATTAAAATCTTGAGCAGAGAAATGGAAATTGCAGGCAGAGTAACAGTGCAGAATACCATCTACATTATGGTGGCATGGTGTCTCAAAGGACAGTGTTGCTGCATCACACCTTCAAGATTGCAGGTTTCATTCTGGCCCTCAGCACTGTGTGAGGAATTTGTACTGCTTGTGTGCAGAACATTCCAGTGTGTGTAAGAGTTTACTGCGAACAAGTGTCCTGTATTGTGTAAGTGGCCCATCTGGGTTATACAGTTCCTCATACTTTATGTTTCCTTAAAACAAAATGTACCCCTATGGCTGGATTTAACCAAAATGAACTGATATGTTCAAAAACCTCAATTGTCAATGCCACAACATGCAGTCAATGTGAGCATGAAAACCAAAAGGATGAACCAAAATGCAGATCAAAAGGGTTTATTTATACCTTGACAAGGAGACATAATCAAAATCCACAATCCAAAACTCAAAAATCCAGGAAACAGGCAAAAGGATCCAAAATCAGTCAATATCTGTCTGAGACAAAAATTTCAAAAGAAGTAAACAAGACCATTAGGCAAGAACAGGTAAGGTGACAGGCTTGAAAAGCAGATGCAGGTATGAAAGACAAAGGGAAAAAGCACTTCTCACTAATCACCATCAAAAGTATAATACTTCACACTGAGCTAACAGTCACTGCTTAATTAACTACACAACTAAATATAAAATAGGCACTGGTCATTTAGTTATCTTGGGGAAGAGGTGGAGGAGCAGTGGTCACTGGGAGGTGTGACACTCAGATCATCAAATTAATGACAATTGTCATTGTATAGAGTTTACTGGTTATTCCTGCAACTGCTAGATAGGTATTCCTCAGTGTTCAGCTCTGGGGCCCCTCTTTGTCAACAGCCAAAACATACAAATCGATTGGGTTTGACCTATAGAAATTACAGGAATAAAAGCACAGTGAGATGTCAACACTCCATACAGTTCCACTGACAGTTCTACGGCTAACACAATAAAATAACAATGAAATCACTGTATAGGAGAAAGTGCCGACATTCCATTTCGCTGTTACACATAACCATCATTCAGGAATGATATCCTATTTAGTCCAACAGCAGTTTAAAAGTACAGAAAACATTTGATTATCCAAGCCATGGATTTATTTTGACTTAACACATATAGAGTCTTTATAATGTTCCAGACTGTTCTGCAGTATCCAATTTATTCAATCATTTATTTCATTCTAAAACTGAAAAACATTTCTGAGCTCCTTTATCCTGTGGTGCAGGTTTCAGTTTAACTTCGGGGGGATGAGGACACCACTTATGGCATCCCGTCCATTATATGATTAAAATAAAAAGGATGTACTGTTCCCTGTCATTCCCAAAATCAATGCCCATGCTTTTATCACTATTTGTGAAATTAACATTACACTGAAACAAAACAAAGTTGTTCAATAAAATGAATTATTTTGATTATTGTGCATTATTATGCAAGACTACATCTGGAGAAAGGGTATAATCAAAGTTATTACCAAAAACTCAAATTAATTAGGCGAAAGTGGTCTTTCTACCACAGTTTATGGGCAATATGAAATTATGGTATAATTAAATTGGCAGGATTGAAATGTTCACTATCCATGCCTCAGTTTAACAAAGTACTTTGTATAAGGAGAATGTAAGTCACGTTTCTAGCAACACAATTTTTAGGACCTCTTGGCTACATTTATGATAGGCATACAGTTCTGTGAAGACTACACTGTATGATCACATACAATGCAGTTGCAAGTTAATTTTCAAATTTCACATTTCAGCTCAGGTTTGTATTGAAATGATGCATTTTCTTTAAGGTTGTTTGCATGAGGAGGTGTATTAAACACATGAAACTGTGTAAAAACATATTTATAAATACAACACTTGCCCCCTAAGTCATTGATTCAAAGTCAGGCTGTGTCAAAACCGTTGAACGTTTTTGGTATTTCTTAAAATTAACACAAATTATATTTAAATATGTCTGAGCCACCAAGAGCAAATTGAAAATTGAAAAAGGAGAAAAGCTCAATATTTTAAATTCAAATTTTTTGTCTGTAAAAAAAAAAAAAAAAACTTCCATATGACGTTCAGGTGTTATATGGCAGTTGAGAGCGCTTATGGAACGTGTAGGAGGACGTTGGTCCTGTGGAAAAAACATGCCGCTGCGGGTGAGCTAGACAAGCGCGCGCTCCTCGCGGCGCGCGGAAAGTCGGTGTGTACACATGCTGGGTGCGCGAGCGGCTCCCATTAAGGTCATAAGTACCTTTCCACGATGTTTGACAAGGTTATAGACATCCTCGTACTACGGAGAACGACTGAATATACTGTTTTTTCCCTCTTAGTGGTATGCCACGTAATGCCTTATATTAAATACGTAAATACAGGTTACATTAACGTTTGGTTGAAGAGCGAAGTAATAAATTACGGAACACGGATAAAAAAGTAAGACCACTCAGATAAATATGAAGTTTTACGTTTCGATGTTTTTAATTATAAAGCATCTAAACATTATTTTTATCAGTACAGTCTCGCTTAAGTTTGCCCGTAGTCCTTAATTGTAATTAAAATGTATTTCCTAAACATTTGCGCGAAATAATGATATTCAATATAACATCTAAAGCGAAATGCTGGGGGAATAGACATACGTCGAAATGGGAGGGAAAAGAAATGTGTAGCATAAACCGGGCAGGTTTGCTAGGCTGCCACGGAGAGCTAGAACTAATCACTTCAATTAGTAATTTAACCCTAGTATGTTGAAAGGCGTGTTGACATTAAAGTACAATCATTATACAAAATATTCATATTGTTTCATGAGATCATTTAATACTCCGGGAAGGGAATTTCTGCCCATTTCGGTGCCCTAGGCAAGACCTTCAATGCAACCTCCATCTGTCCGCTCCGCTCCTAATAAAAATAAATGAATCCTCTCCTCTTTGGCGTCCTTCCAGCAGGTGGCGCATGTGCAGGAGAAAGTCTGGGGCAGTATCTCGTTCTAAAATTTATCTTCCAGAAAGTTATAAATATTGTATGCTTTGGTGACTATAAGGATGTTGTTTTTGACCTTTCTCTAAATGGTTCTAATGTGTTAGAGTCAAAAGTACTGTATACGTGCTGTAAATATGTAATAAGAGGACAAATTTATTTCTCTTTATTTTTTCTTTTAAAAAACACCCAAGCATGCTTGTGGTTGCACCTGGTGCAAAACGTAATAGGGGATCAAAGTTCATTAAAAAAGACCTTCCTCTAGATAATGCCCCTAACTTAGATACCATCTGTAAAGTACTAAACTGCCAGCAGGTGTTAGAGAAATATTACGTTATTTTTGGATGAATGGAAAGACGATATAAAGAGCTCGCTAAACATATTTATAAACGTTTTGAAACCAATGCTGGCTTGAGCTGAACCGTAGCACAATTCAGTGAGGGGTGGTAGAAAACGTAATACATGATGATTCCACTTTCATGTTGTGGACTCAGTTAACATCCTTCGCTGACCAGAGAATACATTGCTAAAGTATTTGTGATATTTCATATGGCATTTTTTTTAAATCTGCCTTTTGTCTAAAAATTTAGTTAACCATTTGAGTAAATGTGAGTTTAAAAACATGACTTTTTAAAAGAACTATGATTTTTTGAATTTTAAGAATCCATTTTCCATTTCTTCAGGTACTTCTTAAAGGTCAGCCTGAAACCTTAATGATAACAATGAATAGATGCCTCACCTGAATAAAATAAGGGAATAATCCCATAATATTATGGATTCTTAAAGAGTGTCAAACACAGGCACAAATAAATGCAGCCCATGGTTTCTCCTTGAGTGAAGCAACATTCTGACCACTAATACCAGGAAAACCGGTGAAAGCCTGTAAAGTAATTCCATTCATGGCCACTAGCACACAGAAATATATATAATTAGTCATTAAGTAAACACTTTTATCCAAAGTAACTTATATCATTTTATATGTGTGTTACAATGAGCTAGCACTGTGTCTAGCTCAAGGACAGACCCAGTGGCTAGATTGGGATTCAAACCAGGAAACTTCAGCATCCCAGCCTGATGTTCTACCAACTGAGCCACCTGGTCACCTAATAGAAACTAAATAGAAAGCAGTTGATGGGCTTATTAAACACTCTGAGTTAGATATGTCAAAGCTCACAAACACTGGACTCTGCAATATGTGAGCAACATTCGAAGAGCCCATGTCTCTCAGAAGGGGACCGCGTTTCCCCTCTCCGAATACTTCCTGCTTTTTATTACCCAGCGGTCGGCCTCAGGTTATTGGCTGGGATGGTAAAAAAGGCACAGATGTGAATCAGAGCTGGTTTGGCAGCTGCTCCCACTTCACCTCAAGGTCAAGGAGAAAGAGGTGGGTGATTCCCGTGTTGATCCTTACCAGCAAAGTGTCGCCATCAAACTGGATACAGACATGACATTCTTCTGTGACAGCAACATTCTCCCCTACTCTCAAATGCAACAATTATCATGACATCGTTAATTTCATTTTAGACAGACTCTCCAGGCAGAGTTTAACAGATGCAGTCCTGTTTTACTCAGTGGAGTACTGTAAATTCAGTTGTAACATTTCTGAAACATTTTTTTTCTTTGTAGAAATATACATCATTTAAGTGTAGAAGCTAGGAAAAACACGAAATGTGTATCCTTGCATATGAATGGGAGCCCAATTAGACACACATTCACACACACGCACAATATGCCCAAGGTACAGTGATTGCAGCAGCAATTTTACAGAATGTTCCACATTGCTTGCTTGTTGATGAGTGCAGCAGAGGAACGCATAGAGAATAAATGGAGTATGCTGACTAGGAGGAGGACTGCCACAACTGAGGAACACAGAAGCACACGATCCAGAGATGTGCTCTCCGTGACATAATGTCACATCATGGAGTTACACACATTGTGGGTCTAAATGACAAGAGAGAGATGTATTGGAAGATGTCCTCAGTGTATTGATTATGCAGTAAAAATGTGAAGCAGATCATGCTGGCAGGTATATTTGATTTTTGATGAGAAGCCAAAGTCCTGATCAAGAGGGGAGGTAAAATGGGCCTCTCAGAAACCTGTCGGATTTATCTGGTACTCATCTCTCCTTGTAAATCATTTGTGACTCCCTTTGCTCTGCTGTGCTGCAGCAGGTTTATAGAATCGAGAAGACTCAGAGAAGGTTCAAAAAATAAGAACTCAAGAAGAACCCAGAGAGCTCATCATTTTATAAATTAGCATCTTTTGCAAATTAAGCTTATTAATATCAGATCGCACCATATTAGGAGTAATGTGTGAAAAAAACACTCTGTACAGGCCCTCAATGTCACAGACATGAAAGAGGCTAAGCAAACGCATTAATGACAGTGTCCTTTTGGCAGTGTATTTTGTATGGTTGTTAGTTTGACCTGCCTTTGTAAAATTCATATGTAAAAATGAAAGAAAGAAAAATCAAAACAAAGAACAAATGAACAGATCAAGCAATGAAAAAGGCTCAACCATGATGGGTATTTAAAAAGAGGTAACGTGGTCAAAACACATTCAGTCAGACAAACTCTAACAAAGCATCTTCTCTCTCTTCTTTGCTAACACCTTGCTGCTGATGGGCCAGCTCTGCTGTATAGGTACCCACAGGTGCACATTAAAAAGCTGTCTGCTCTCTAGATATAAAGCTGTACACTTTAAAATGTTTTTTCATAAGGACAGAATCGATGAAAATAAGGTTTTCCTCAATAATGTAGGAGCATCAATTAAACCAAAAAAAATCCTAACGTTTTTGTGTGTGCATGCGTTTTATTATTATTATTTTGTAATGTATATTAATTTTATTATCAAATACAGCTGCTATTTTATCCATTCACAGAACAGTTGTTTTTTTTTTTTTTCTTTTTTTATGTTATGGTGAATTAGTTTATTTTCCCATACTGCTACAGGGTTTCTGGAGCTGGGAAGGTAAAGAAATTCCATTAGTTTGGTTCAGAGAAACAAGTTATATCAACATTTAACTGGGCTTTCAAATCCTGATTTGTCTAAACTGTGTCAGTGGTGAAATGGAGTTACAAGATATTTTCATGCCAAACGTCTATTTTGACCTATTACTGGTTGTCTAGATAAAAATTATAGCATATTTCAGCCATTTTTAGCAAGACGTTAATTTGAAAGAATGATTACGGTAGTCTAGTGTATTAGTTACAACTATATTTTTAAAAAGCACATATTCAGATGCAGTTGTGTTCTGTTTATTTAAAAATCCTGATTAAATTGTGTTTGATCTTCCTGTTCTACCAGGCTTTAAAATTTTGTCAGCCAAACATACTGAAATTTGAGAAACGTTGAGGCAAAAATTGAAGATAGTGAATGTTGTGTGGTGTTAACCTACTGCACAGATCAAATCGATCGTAACTGTAAGAATTATAAATGGCACATTTCATACACATTTTGAAGTGTGATTAAGAACATTCCCACATATAACACTTGACAACCAATGAAGAGGTAATTAAAACTTTCAAACCTGTTTTTATATACACTATGATTCATTTCTGTCTCCTGAGACTGAAACCTCCAAGCTGTGTCAGTTGTGAGTTAATAAATATTAACATATATACATTTTCAAAAATCTATAACAACTTTAGGATTTCGAAAGATAAAAATATTGCTGCAACCTTCACCTGGAAAAGCAGGTGAGATAATGTCACAAGTGGACCCTGTTTGAGCCAGTGAGTGCTGTGGTTTTCTGAGTCACACCTGCTTTTAGACTTTCTAGGAGACTGTCCAATTAACACCGGCGTTTCTGAATGTGCCAGTGCTGTGAGCCTTACACTGGCCCAAACATCCCCAGTAATGCAAGATGATGTGTTATCATAAAAGCATCCAGGGACAAACCTGAAAAGCCCCAAAGGAGGGTGGTTTGGGTGCTGGACAAAACATTTACAAACTAAATGTCTTCTGAACATTGTTGTTGGGAGGGCTATATAGACCATTTATGTTAAACGGGCACATATGCATGCTTTAAACCTGTGTATTTTATGGTAAGTACATCTAATGGCTGTCCACACACTACATCGGTTGGCCGTTCTGGCATTTGACAGAATGTCCAGATTACCAGTCTGAAATTTATGAAAGTTATCAGTTCAGATTATACACTTAACAGCTGCAACCAAAACAGGCAGTGAAGAATTACCCAACATATAATTATTCAAGTGCAATGAGGGATATACCTAAATAACTATAATTTATGTTACTATTTTTAGTTTACAATTATTCTTAAAAACTGAACTATATTCGGTGTTTAAAACTGCTCAGGACACCAGGTAATGACAGAACTGCGTAGAATCCACTGCTTGTAAACACATCCTGTGCATTCGACTATCTGTCTAGAGAAAATACATTTAATGTCAACTCTGTTGTGTGTGTATGTGTGTGTGTGCGTGTGTGTGTGGGCGTTTCCTGTATTTAGTCTTACTGTATTCATAAAAAAATAAAAATCCCAGAGCAGACCAGGGCATTTTATTTTAAAACTAACTGTTTCACAGAATGCTAATCTAAATGTTTCCCTGCCTCATACATTTTATTTTTTGCTGGAAGCAAAGTACCACAATAAATAAATAAGCCAGATTAATCCAGACCTGAAGTTTGTGATTATTAGGCGAATCAGAACCCAGACAGAACAGGAACTGAAACCGGAGGCGATGCAGCAAAACAAGGGGAACATGCAAGTTATTCAAACGGTCGCCACGGAGAAATGCCCAGAACAATCAGTGCACAAATTATACTCAGGCATTACATGATGGATGCTTTTTCCAAACAATGCTGTGCTACTGAGACCATCCCTCCTTGTTTCAGTGGCAATTTTCAGGTCATATATTCAGGTCATATAAAATGGAGCCTTTGTTACAGTGTATCACTATGTCACCTGGAATTCACAGGGATGCAGCCACACTAGAATACAGAATAAAATACACACGTCTAAAGTTTATACAATGGGGTCACGTGTTGGATGAACTCTGATCATAAAATGTTAAAGATAATGACAGGTGAATGTCATTATTATTGTATCGGTATCATACTCTCACCCTCTCTGTGGGAACTGACAAATAGTGCTTAATGGACTGCTAAATCTCTCTCTCTCTCTCTCGCTCTCTCTCTCTCTCTCGCTCTCTCTCTCTCACACACACACCTTATAAAAACAGTCATGTACATCCATTTTGCCGGCAGTTAACTTTAGACACCTGCGTTTTGGATATTTGCATCTCTGTTGTATAATTCTTATGCAAATTACCAATGAATATTTCACTCAAGATTAAGCCTGTGGTTTTCAGGTTGTCAGTACAAATCAGCCTTTCCTCGGTGCTGTCCTCATATTGTTTAGCCATTCCTGAGATTATGTGGGGGTGTGTAGGGAGCCTCAACGGCATCACAAGTAAACTGAAAAACACACTAGAAACACTGCGACACATCCATTCCTGCCAGTTTTGTATCATTCAGACAAGCCAGAATCTAAACTGTAGACCATCTGCCACACTGTGAATATTGAATACGTCTCCAAATGGTCAATAGGATCAGTTCCAGGGAGAGTTTCCTTATGCTAAGGTCACATGTAGCATTTTCACTTTCTGCTGCTGATCTACATGTCCCTCAGTTGAGCTACATCAGAGAAGCAGTTTACACAGCGCTAGTTGCTAATCGCCCGTCCAACAGCAGTGGGCTCTGCAGTCATAAAGTTTGATGTCACAGTGTGACCATGGCACTGCACCAGACATGTGACAGGACAAGTTTGGTACCTTTTCGCTTTAATGGCTGACAATTGTCCTGTACCAGATGGACTGGATCCTAGCCTCTGCGGGACATCCAAATCCATGGACACATCTTTTGCTAGAACTAAATTTATGAAACCAAAAGATATACATTTTTTATATTTCTGAAAGTTTATGTTTGCTTCCAACAACAGCTGTGAATGTTGAAAACCACGGTATGATTCAGAGCATAAGGTAGAAACAACCTTTTCCACATAAAGACGAATAAACATAAGCCAGTGTCTGCTGTTTTTACACTGAAAAATATAACACCATGTGCTTCTCTGACCTTGTAGTTCTTGAACTCTTCACAAGGAAATGTGAGGTTTAGAATCAAGTTTTTAAAAGTTACATTGTGTTTAGGCCATTTGAGGAGTCCAATTTCGCAATGCTTGACAAATCAATGCCGCATGGCTAGCTGATCTTTCAGGGGAACTCTCCTCCACCTTCACTGCTGAAAATTAAAATTCTGGAAAGTAGACAGTGATCCTAACTAATGTGTGGACAAGGGGCACACTGGAGGAAGTGTTGTTACCTTGAGACACTAAGTTATCATTGCAGATTCAAGGAGGATGTTTCAGGCTTTAGGGAGAAATCATTTAAAATCCTTGTTGTTCCAACTTGGGCTGAGGAGGGGGTTTCTGTGGTTAAAGCATTCTGAATTCAATTTCGATAACTACTTGCAGGTAAATTGAGTTTCCATCTCATTCCCTGAAAATTAAAAGCGATTCAAACTTGCGTCCTATCAAGCTCATCCCCTTTTTCCACTGTTTCAATATTCTTTCTCTGTGCTCTGCCCAGTAATGTGTTTTTCCTTGAGAGGTGCACTTCATGGGATGGCTGCCGCATCACCTCTTTCCTTCAGGAAATACAAGGTCTTAAATTAAATTAAGGACACTGCTCTCTGTAGTCCGTGGAAGACAACGTCCATTAGGCAGCCACGTGTTTCACATCTGGACTGAGAAAAATGCTCTGTGTCTTACAAGTCCTGTCATGCACTTTAACCCCAAACTGAGTGATTATCATCTACGTGTTGTTTACATGAGTAAGCCAAAAGCATCTCAAAAGTAAACTGTATTTACCATGGAAATTCATGCAAAGCAAAACAGCCCAACACCATGTTTAATAACCTAAAACAGTCATGTTTTTTTAAATGTGAACCTTTGGCTCGCCTCCTCCTTGCTAATGCCTTAATTGAGGGACCTAAATGAAGAGGTTATAAAACACCAGTGAAAAGCCCCTCATCTCCAACATCACCTATGAACTACAGAACATAAAAATGGATCAGTGAGGAGGATGTAGTGTATGTGAGGAGGCAATTGGACAAAGACAGCAAGACCTTCAATATATATAACCCTGAGCACTTGAACTAGCACTAGCAGTTCTGAATCTGTGCCCAATTCCAACATGCCACATCGCTTGGTTATTGTTACTTAACAGTCTGCAGGCTCTCATAAATGTAGAAACCAATCAGTTATTTGGGTCATAAATGTACTAGGCTTGACAATGCCTCTTTGAAAATTGCTTCCTAAGATAACTTAAGGGGAGCAGCTATTTGATATTGTGCAATCAGATCAGGTAGTTTCCTAGGATAAACCTGCTTTTTGGTGCTAAAGTGGACAGTTTTTGTGAACAGAGATGAAGGTCTCAAACAGATGGTGTTACCACAGCTGGGCCACAACTTTCACAGCACCAACCAAACTTAAACCAGGCTTCAGAGCACCAACCAAACTTAAACCAGGCTTCAGAGCACCAACCAAACTTAAACCAGAAAGTGGCTCACAGGAGGTGGGCAGGAGAGAAGGAAGTCACACCAAGCAGAGAGCTCTGTGTCAGTGCCATTGTCATGCATCTGAGCAGAATCCAGAGTTTCCGTGTATCAGACACATAGAAAACCTCTGACAGATCTTCACACCACAAGGTGTGACACCACATTGATTGTGGCTTATCTGTGGCCGTCTTCGTTATTCACACACACACAGATTCACATTGTCGCTAAAGCCTCAACGCCTCGTAGGCAGTCGCTGGCCTTTCAAAGTGTTCGCAAAGCAAGGGTGTGTTCCAAGATGAGATCGTACTTCGGCAGAGCATCTCCACTTTGCACAACATCCTCCGTCTACGCTGCCCGCCTCGTTTCGGAACGACATAGAGGCAGATGGAGCAATACGCGTTCTATCTGCTCTTTCACGTTTCTGTTTTCGTAAAACCCACGAATCAGTTTCAGCGGGTTTTAGCGACCGGTTCCGTTCATGTTCTTGGTAAAATTATGGTGATAACGCTTCTCTCCCAAATTCACTTTGTTTCATGTGGCCAGATGTCAGACAGCTTGTCCTCACAGACCACGCCAAAAAATCAACAGCACCATGAGTTATTTATACAGCTTTATAAACGGACACAACAGAAGTATTTCTTATACCATCTATTTCAAAACATTTTCCACCGTCTTTGTTAATTGTATTGTGTTGTCTATGAATTACATTATAAATCAATTTTTCATAAAAGCAAATTTGCATGCTCTTCTAGTTTTTTTTATTTTTGTCACAAATACACAAAATTGTATATATGTGTATTTTTGTACCACAGTTTCACTGCTTTTTTTTTGTTTTGTTTAAAGTTTAAAATGAGTCTAAAATGTTATATGACACAAAATTCCTAAACAAACAATTTGGAATACTAGTGGTGGCTGAAGCAGAGTCCCTGTTTTCAGTGTAAAGTGCTTACTGTGTCCTGAAAAGCACGGTAGAAATGTAATGTTCATTCATTTCATTGTATTACTTTATTCAAATTTGTTTGCTTCTTTTCGTTATAATGCAATATGTTTTTGAGCTTTTATTGTGTTCCATAATGCCATTTGAATGGTTTAAAACATTTTGTTCTTTTGTGTCCTTTCCCAACAAATCTCATTTTTAAAAACTGCGTTACTGCCATTTCATACTATACATCTATACACATACATTTATTTAAATGCAACAAAAAACACTGAATATCTCTGCGTGTGCAGTCTGCATACTGATCAGCTTTTAATAAAATTCTTTTATTGTACTGGTGCAAAGTCCATTTGGTAGAATATAGTTTTTTTGTGAAGACCTTCACCGACCACTTACACACATGCAAAATACACATACATGTGCTGTATTGTAGTGCTAACCTGGCAAATGAAAAGATATCGGTCCAACTGCAGTGCAGGTGGAGGAAATACAGCGAGAGGTGTGCTTTGTTTATGGGGACAGTGAGTGTGTGAGTGTGGTGAGGAGGGGCAGTGTGTGACAGGAGATTTGACCGTCATTCACACAGAGGGAGGGGGAGGGGGGCTCACTTCAGCCTTCTGCAAGCCCTCTAGACTCAGCAGTGGGAGAGAGAACGTGAGGCGGGAACCTTCAGCAGAGACGCCACATGCTTGTGTGACAACGACGACACTGCGTGCAGACAGCCAGGAGGGACTCGGAGATGGACAGTGGCAGCCGGGACGCAGTCTGCAAGAGGTGACGGGTTTTAGAAGCCGACCCTGTTGTCTCTCTAATCAAAGGAAAAACGAACAGCAAAAACAAAGTCACCCTGGAAACCCTTTAGTGAGGTAAGGATTTTTTTCACCACTTAAATTTTTTTTAGTTATTTCTTCTCTGAGTTGTTTCACTGTATGAGGATGACGGTGAAAAATTATAGCACACGATGAGTGGGGTTAATTGTTTTAATTTCACGTGTCACTATTTGTTTTTCTTAGTGAAATATTTCTTTAAAAACAAAAACAAATGCACAAGATGTAGTTGTCTTTTTATCTTTGTAACCTTTTGGAGCCCAAGTTTATTTCATAAAATGATATTTTTTGAACTATAGAAATACATGTGTTATATATTGGAAAATGTACAGGATTATACAAGTGTATACATATTATAAAACAAATTATGAAAAACCTCTTGTAAACCAGTTGTATGTGCATCTGGTACTGTATATACCATTGAAGCACATGTAAAAGTGTATTCTACCTTCAGCTGGCTTGTATGTTGGCCTTTTTCTCCCATTAACCTTGATCTTAGTTTACAGCTGCAGAAGGCAGATTTCCACATGTTTGGGTTAACCCTGAGGCTGTAAGGGCACCAGTACATTTTGCATGCATAGCAAGCAGAACACCTCAGCTCTTCATCACAAAGGACTGCTGTTGATGAGGAACCAGTTAGAATCAGTTACTGTGTGTTCATACACAGGCAGGCAGCAGTGTAGCGTCAGATGTTTGAAGCACCTCCCTGAGACTCGTGCTGAGACACTATGCCCGGATGCTTGTCATGATGCTTCAGTGGAGCTCTAACTTCATCACACTGCAGAACCTGCGTACATATTGAGCTTGCTGTTATACTGAAGCATTAGCTTCATACATTAATGATCTTCCAAAAAAAAACATCATCTTAGGCAATGAGATGTATTCACTTATTAAACGTGTAACCTTTCTCTTTGCTATACAGAGCCAGGTTCCTAACCAGTTCAGCTTACAAAAATGTCTTGCAGGAAAATTTGTCACAATTACACACGGACAAAGGTTAATCTCTGGCTTTAAAAGACAATCCCTGGAGACAAATACTCATCACAATCACATTCCAATCCGTGGTGCTTTTGAACGCTATATCTGCATAGAAAGCAGATGTTTCAGCCTAGATATTAAAGTGCAGAGTCTGAAGTATCACTAGATAGGCCTCACCATCCTCGTCTCCATACTCTCCATACTCTCATTATATTACAAACGTGTGATATTTGTGAACTCAACTACCATGGTCACTCGTATGGTTAAATTACACACATGAATATCCAATAAACAAGTAGCCACATTTTCCAGTCAACAGTATGAACCCTTTCATCAGCCCTCTAGACACAAAAACAAGACCATATATGTCATGGGAGACAGACCACATGATATCATTTACAGGCCATTACGATTCATAACACACATTATCCAACCAAGCAGGATTCCACAATTCACCTTTTTTATTTTTACATTGATTTGTATTTAATGTCAAGGCTTCCACCCAAAACACTGGGTCATTTAGGTCAACATTGCAGAAATATTGATGATGTCTAATTGCAGTGATCTGGCAGACAATAGCTCTGTTCAGTAGCCAGCCACATATTTTATTAATACCTATTTGTCTTGCACTCTGTGCTGGCTATTTTCATCAGTAGAAGTGACCTCTTCCCCACAGAGCCTGTCTTTATGTCATCTGATCAGAATAATGTTTCTGACTTCTATGCCAACGGCAAGTCATTTGAATAAAGTACCCCCCACCTCCTCCAGGCAACAGGACAGTTTGTGTGAATGTCTCTGTGTTGTTTATAAATGGTACAAAGATTCTGATGGGACAAAAAAATTAGTCCACATCAGTTTGCTTCACCATTTTTTGATGATGATGATGATGATGATGATGATGATGATGGCAGTATCTGCATGAAGGAGAAGTGTAGGTGGTTTGGTATGGTCCATATGCAGGACTGAAGTAGTGGATTTTGCTTGTACCATTGCACTCTAAAGTTTTACAAAAACCTTTGTTTTACTCTTTGTATAGCTTCCTGTCTTGTTTAACTGAACAACCCCCTCGGGCTGACCTGCTCAGTTAATGGCCTTCATAGAAACTGGAAACCGTTATGTTCCAAAATTCATTATGTAGCAAATTACTGTACAAATTACTCAAACCTTTAGTACCACTAACCCCATTTTTGAAACAGATTTCTTCAAAAGACAACATAAATGGTTTGATGAAGATCAAAAAAGCTTGTAAGTATCGGTTGAAGTTAGCAGTCCTGTGTGAGCCATTCATGTGAGATTAAGGAACGCTCTTGAGAAAAGGTGTTTGTTCAAAGAAAGCACAAGAGGCGCACTTGACATGGAAGTTTGTATGGAAGCACTTAATGCCATTAACAGCAGGTGAAACATCAGTGAATAGGCTGCTGGGAATTTCCTTAGCTTACTGAACGGTAAGTCTGAAACATTTTATCTAAGAGGTTAACCCCTACGCTACCTGCTCTTTATAGATTACCTCCTTTCTAACGATTTCAAGCCACATACCTGGTGAAAAATTGTTCCAACACAGTTGTGTTCCAAGTTCAACAGTTCACACACAGACACACACAGACCTCACCAAGATGTGTGTGTGTGTAAGAGCACAACAAAGTAGAGACAGTGAGCTGGATTTGTGGTATTTACAGACAGTCAAGATAGCCTTGGCTTTCTGAATTTTAGTGTTTACTTGACTTGTAAACAATTGTTGCTTAAGTGATAAAGTAACTGCAGATAAAAATATAAATAATGGTAAACTGCCCACAAGAAAAACTGTTTACACTGGAGCTATATAAAAAAAACAATTATTCTTAAAGAAATAAACATTTTAAATCACAGTGACACAATGAGTGTCCTTGTATACACACTCCTCACACTCACGTTATATGCTGTACCCATGCTTTCTGAGTAATTAATTTTGGCAGTGTGTTATGTGTAAACTTGGCAGGTGACCCCTGGCTGGGACATGTTCCAGAACTGCTTAGGTATGCTGGGAAGTACTTGACGGAGGTGATGATGTGTGTGCTTTTAGGTGTCCTGAGGGCACTGGTGCCAAACCTAGGGCTCTACTTCCTTACAGCATGTCTGGTCATCTCCGTCACAACAGGGACTTTCTTTTCAACTGTTTGTTGTTACATCACAATAATCATTATTTTGTCCACAGTTTTTCAAGCACACTGCATCAAATAAGAATCTTTCACGTTATGTGTTCTTGCCACCATTCCCCCATGCAGATGATTGACAGCAGTCCACCATGATGGGCAGGTTTAATTGCTCCACAGACACCCCTGCTTCATTGGTTGCAAACTGTCAGGTGGGAGGAGCTTGCAACTTTAGCTCCACCTTGGAGAACATGAGTGTCGAAACGGTGGACCTGTGCTTGAACCTGGAAGAGTACCTGAGGCACCGCCTGGGCCCCCGGCGCTCACCTGTCTTCCTGCCTGTGTGCGTCACCTTCCTGGTAATCTTCCTGGTGGGGGCGGTGGGCAACGCTCTGACATGCGCCGTCATCGCCGGCAACAGAGTCATGCACACACCCACCAACTTCTACCTGTTCAGCCTGGCCATGTCAGACCTGCTCGTCTTGCTCCTTGGCATGCCTCTGGAGCTGTACGAGCTGTGGAGCAACTACCCTTTCCTCTTCGGCCAGTGGGGCTGTTATTTCAAGACGTTCCTCTTCGAGACAGTGTGCTTCGCCTCTGTCCTGAACGTGACAGCGCTGAGCGTGGAGCGCTACATCGCCGTGGTGCACCCACTCCAAGCCAAGTACGTGGTGACACGGGCACACGCCAAGCGTGTCATCCTGGCACTGTGGGCCGCCTCCATGCTGTGTGCCGTGCCCAACACCAGCCTGCATGGCGTCAGCACTCTGCCACCCGTGTTGGGGCACCACTTTCCAGAGTCGGCCATATGCACGCTGGTCAAGCCTGCCTGGCTCTACAACCTCATCATCCAGGTGACCACAGTGCTCTTCTTCCTGCTGCCCATGGCAACCCTCAGCGTGCTCTACCTGCTCATCGGCCTACAGCTCAGGAGGGAGAAGGTCACGCAGGCACTGGATGCCCGGGACAGCCACTGTGGGGCACAGAGGGCTCGGCACCGCCAGATTACCAAGATGCTGTGTGAGTATTGCTCCAAGCCACCATGACTAAGACACCACATCCTGTGCTTTTAACTCACTTCGAGCTTTTAATCCTGTGTGACCACAGAGTGCCATCTTCAGTGCCATTACATCAGACTCATGTGGCACTGATCTTGGCAATTATCCAGACATATCAGGAACTTACAGACGATGTGCGAACAAGGCCTACAAGTGTCAACATAATGACGAATGTTGTGGAAGGACACAAACAAAACTACTGAGGCTTTAACAAAGTCAGAGAGTAACAGAAACATGTCACAATGGCCAAAAACAAAACAGATACCCAATTTTAAATACCCATCCTGTAATCATGAAAAATACAGAAACCCATTTCAACGGGGAAACAGGATATTTTTATTGTTACATGAAAAAGTACAAATGTTGGTAATGGTGTCTAAAAAGCTTCTCCAAATTTAAAAAGGCTTTGAGTGTTTACTGTGGATAGAAGTCATGATTCATCTTCCACATCGCCATCATTATCATCATCATCATCATCATCATCATACTAGTCTTTTAGTATAAGTCTCTTCTATAAGAAATACATTTGTACGGTAGGTACAAAAATAAGTGTGTTGACATTATTAAGATTAATTATGTTCTACTACACTCATACCTTCTAGGTCTAATCAGTCAAATCCAATGCCTTGTTAGACAGTGGTTCTTCACCTCAAGAATGTTTGTTTAAATTGCAATTGAACTACTTTCATCTGACTCCATTCAGATCACAATCAAATATTATGTGTCTTCAAGGAAATCCTAAACTGGGTTTGCAATTATTAAAGCAGGCCAGAATCCTAACAACAAAAAATGGGACATTATTCATTCACTCATTTTCCATACCACTTTTCCTGTTAAAGGAAGTCTGGAGCCCAAACCAGGAGACATAGGGCGCAGGGCAGGGGACACCAATCAACCTAACCTGCATGTCTTTGGACTGTGGGGGGAAACCGGAGATCCCAGAGAAAACCCACCAAGCACAGGCAGAACATGCAAACTCCACACACACAGACCCACGTCAGGAATTGAACCCCAATTCTAATTGAACCCCAATGCTAACCACCGCACCACCATGCTGCCAAACAGGATGTTACCGACAGGAATCATGCCATTGTTCCAAGAATGTAAAAACAAGGTCAATATATTCCCACTTTATTGTTTCATATAATGTAATTAACAAAATTAATTTGCTTTAAATGCAAACCGTGACAAACTTGGTGGTTTATAGACCCATCAGATAGAAAATTCAGTTTTGAAGGTTCAGCAGGTTTATATCCAGACCCAGGACGTGGTATGCAAGCCTTTTTTTAATTAGCCTTCTTCACTATGAATTCTAGAGTTAATAAACTGGGTAAGCAACAATTTGCCATGGAAACTAGCTGCCATATATATAAACCTCTGCCTCTGACATGTTAATAGCCAATAGCCACTAATAATTAAACAGCAGACTTAATTTTTAAATTTAACTAGACGTGTCTCTTATCGAGAACAAGTGTTTCTGCATTTCCTTTCAGAAAGCCTTTAGACTGTGGGGAGAAACAAGGCCCTCTGACAAAACACTTGATTGACAGGCTTATCAAGCTGATTGACAGAATGGTTGTATAATAGTGTCAATTCAGCCTCATGGTTCTGATGGCTTCATCTATTGGACAAGGGGTGGTATGAAATCAAGAAAGAAAGAGTCATTGATCGTAGTTTGAGGGGTGAAAAAAGCAGCAGCTCTTCTCACACTGACATAAATACAGTTCTGTGGCTGCCATCATTCTCTCGCTCTCACTGCAAGGAATGGTCATACATCTTCCAAGTGAGAGATCCAATCATTATGCCAGACCATTGGCTGTGAACCCAATCAGAGAGGAAACTTTGTTTTCATCATTCTACGTGTCAGCATAAAGGGATTCATTCACAGTTTTGTGACAGAGACAGATAATGGTCTACAGATGTACGTTTTTCTCCTTAAGTATATGGCAGTTTGAAATACAGAGTCAGTTTTGTCACTGCTCTTTGCCAAGACTGCTCTCTCCCCACATACTCCCACTGAGACTTCAGAGGCCATTCATCTTTCACCTTCACCCTCAGAATGCCATACAATCAACCATTGACTTTTTTTGTGACATGAGATGTGTGACATGAACTGTGTGATGGTCTGGGTACCCCCTCCAAAATGTGCCCTTCCATGCACACTGGGATAGGGGAAATTGGTGAATGAGTAAGTGACATGAAGCACTTGCATTCACTAAGCACTTCTGATCAGTTTTACTTTCACATGAAGTTTGATAAAGCTGGGCTTCTTCATTTGTTGATTTGACCAGTGCTCGCTGGGAAGTGGAGTACTACAGTTTGATTTTTTTACTTAAAGGCAGAACAACTGTAAATGTGGTTGCAGGATTCAAACAAAGAGCAAATTTGGAAATGAAAAGATGGTCCACTCAACCATCTCATTATAACCTTTGACAATTTGTTGTTTTAAAATCAACTCTGTTACATGCTTCTAAAGATGTTGTTTTAGATGATGCAGTTAGATGGTAAACAAAGTCTTGGCTTTAATTACTGAAACCAGTGAGGCAGAAATTAAAAGTACTGGTAACTATGCTCTGTAAACACCAGCTATTATGAAACATCAGTTTGTTCGGCATGCAGTATAATATGTGGATGGAATTTGAACCCAAAAAGACACAACAAATTTATTACAGGTCACACCAGATACCACCAGATTATATACCTGTGTTCATAAATGCGTAGAGTGTGAACACAGCCAAGGACCCCAGTAATGTTGGGGAAAAAAAAACGCAATTAGAAACACCTCACTTGTGACGTAAACCAATAAACTGATTAAATGCCAACTCTAAATGGAAATTCAAGCACTAAACATCTGTGAGCAGAACAGCATGCTATATAAAACACCACCTCTTGTAACTAACTGTCTGATATGTCCTTGAAGCAGCAGTCAGAC
The DNA here is from genome assembly GCA_025773905.1 of Chitala chitala. NCBI lineage: Eukaryota > Metazoa > Chordata > Actinopteri > Osteoglossiformes > Notopteridae > Chitala > Chitala chitala. The sequence goes on from JABJVR010034040.1 coordinate 24,036, forward strand.
CCTTGGTGTAGGTGAGTAAATTGGCTATACTGCAGAAACCCTTGGCTGTCAGGACAAGAGTTACATTAGTTCCTTTAACTCAACAGGCTGTTGAACTTGTTTGACAACTTTGTGCAGCTGCGTTAGTTCAAACCCCGGCAGAGCTGCCACATAAGGACAGGCTTGGGAGAGAGTAGAACCTGCACGTGTATGTAGAAACTCAGAGTGAATCCTTAATGTCGTGCCATAACTGACACCTGGGAATGCAGCGTCCCTCTCCAGGAACAGAACGACGCGCCTGTAAGGCACCAGCACACAGCTCTTCAGGAAACCTCAGGCTAGAGCACGTAAGGTGTACAGTATTTTATAGAAGCCACAAAAGCTGCTTGTTAAAGCCACACTAAAGCGGTTGTAAGCATGTTGACCAGCCCTCCTCCCCAGTTATATATAGTTAACAATAGTTATATAAATGTTCCTACTTCTGAAAGAAAACTGCGCCCTTTATCTTAACAAAATAAGGAGCCTGGTGTTTTTTCTACGTCTTTGAACTCCTGAATAACTCATCTAGACGGAGAACGAAGTGCCTTTGAGCGCGTCTCTGCAGTTAGTCATGTTGTCATGTTTTGTTCGTCATGACAGGATTCTGTAAATATTTCCTGTAAGTCTCCTGTGGTTATTAGGCCCGATTGCTTCATTAATAATCAAAACGCATAAGCTGCTGCACCTGAGTATGATGCCAAAAGAAATGCGCAGTAGACGCGACGCGGTCTCTCGTCTGTGTGATAACTCTGGTCTGGCAGAAAGTGCTTCGCGTTTATGGCCATGAATGCGTTGTAATTGTGTTAGTATTACGTTATTTTCGATCTCATTGTATTAGCAACAAAATGTTATCATCCTTGAACTGGAGGAATATCATTTTGATTTATACGTTACTTTGCCAGCTGCTGTCTCATTCCTATTATTCGTAGTATCTGAAGTGTAAAAATATTCTAGCAATAAAGTATTCCATTTGTAATGAACATAATACACTTCATCTGAGTGTGCGCTCCTTTGATTAAGAATAAGCATTTGACCTTGTTCATGGTAACATTCATTTACTTTTTAAACCCATCCGTTATATATTCATGATGGCTGAGCAGGTGTGACACACAATATTATTAACTCAACGTGGGAGCAACGGAAAATACTGCGGAGTTGAGTTTCCTTTTTTTTTCGAAAGACTTGCAAAATAGCCTAGCGTTTAATTCTTTCCCGACCATACATTAGTGAAGTTTCCTTTGAAAAGGTTACTCAAAACAAGAACCATCTACTTGGTGAACATTTGCGTGAGCTGTGTATTCAAATCAAATCCAAAAAAAGCTCCAAAAACTTTTGAAAGTCATCAAACGAATATCGATACCACGGAAATGTAATTATAGATGCATCTGCTTGTAAAATACTAATGCTGTGGAATGAACGGTACTTGTGAACCGTTTTTCTTGTTATACATCAGCTATAAGTTGTCCACTTATAGGCACAGATCATTTAGATTTTCAGTTCTGGACTGCAGCATTTAAAGTTAAATAATTTAAGCCTGTATTAGAAATGAATTTTTTGTAAATTAATGTTTTGTTATGCAATAATGTGCAGGAAAGACTAGAGACTTTACGTCTCTCCCCCGATTCACAACAAGTAGAATAAAACGCAGGGCACATATTCATGTTAGCCTTGTAGTGCAGTGATGTTCGCTGTTTCTTTGTGACCTGGTTTACAGGTGTGCTCGTGGTGGTGTTTGGGATCTGCTGGGCCCCATTCCATACGGACCGCCTGATATGGAGTTTTATCGAGGAGTGGACAGAGGCGCGCCGGAAGATGTTCGAGTATGTGCACATTCTGTCGGGTGTCTTCTTCTACCTGAGCTCCGTGGTGAATCCAGTCCTGTACAACCTGATGTCCACCCGTTTCCGGGAGATGTTCCGGGAGGTGGCGTGCCGCCGACGCACCCGCCTTCGGTACTCCTCGAGCACCACTCGGATCACCAGGCTGACACTGCGCAGCACCATCTGCGAGGGCCCGCCCCCGCCCTGCACAGCCGTCTCCGAGGGTGACGATTACACCAAGTACAACCAGCGTCACCATGAGCAAGAGACCACCACTGCGTAGGGGGGGAGGGGGGCACTCAAACCTCAGACCCATTTTCATCTTATTTGCTGCACAGTTGCTATGCTGTCCTAGCTGCAGCAGCACACCTGGATGCAACTCATTCGTCTGATTGAGCATTTCTCTGACCTGCTCAAGTGCTTACCAGGAAAGTTAGATATGCTTATTTTCTGCCTGAGCCTAATTAACATACAGAGTGCTGAGACTTTTAGAATATGAACAGAATGTACTGAAGACACCTAATCTTTAAGAAAACATGAGGACATTTTTCTGAGCTAACCTCTCAGACCAGCGAGTAGAAGTGAGCACAGCATACAGAACCTCAGGGAGGACCGGAACGTTCTGCTGACAAGAGTCAAGGGTCCATGACTGGTACGTCAATGTGCAGAGAAAATGTGGTTTTTGGAGGTAAAAAAAATTTCTGGCATTCAGGACTTCCAAATTACATTTAGAAAAGATCAGGGACCATAAGCAGAGAGCACTTACGGCAAACACTAATTTCAAAACTAATATCAAGTTCTCTTTTTTTAATCACTCGATATGATGTTTGCTTACTACCGCAGTTCTCTGTGTACTTGTTTAGTCATTTCTGAAGCTGTTTCCCATTAGGCTCATGGTGCATGGGTGGGGGAGGGGGGCATCAAAGTTAAGCATAACTAAACTGCTGACAATAGTGATGTAAGTAGGAACACAAAATCAGGAAAGCAGATTTCATATTTGCAAGAGCACTAGGAACGACAGGCTTGAATGTGTTTTCACACGCACGCAGTCTCCTCCCAAACACACGCCTCTGCTTGTTCTTATCACAGAAAGGAACTTGTCAAGTAAATGGAGCCAGATAATTCTCCACACTGATAAAAGGACTGAGCTGCACCTCCAATAAGCTGTGCTGTGTGCTTTCATGTGCCTTTTGTGGTTTTAGCTTTGCACAGGGTGGGGGTGGGGGGGCACCTCCAATGTTCCATTTCACCCCTCTTGATAAGAGGAACAGCTGTAAAGAAAAGCTATTTAAGGTAAAATAAGTCAGACGACAAAAAACAGCAGGCCTGGGTGACTCAGGGGTCTGAGGCCCCCACCCCTTCACCAATAAGACTGCAGAGTGGGTGGGGAGCAGCAGTAGGTCGAAAATGGAGTAAAGCGAGAAGGTTGAAATTCAGGCTTTGCAAGATGCGGTCGGCAGGATCCTTGTGCCATGTCGTGTGTTGATTGGTTTAACCCACTTATTTCCAGTGGGCTAAACCAAGCACTGATAAACATGCAGGGGGTGACCGGAGGGCAAAAGAGTAATCATGGGTTTTTACTGAGTCATTTCACAATCAGTGAGGTGAAAGGAGTAACAAAAAAACAATAATTTCGAATAGATACAAGAGTCATGAGTTGCACTCCATTACAGCCTTTGGGAAAGAAATGGAGGAAAATGAAAAGAACTCGAAGTAAGAAATTTAATGAATTAAAAGTTTTACCACCTTAGTATACAACTAAGAGCCTGCTTAAAATCGAGTGTTTGGTTTATTTAATAAAACTCCAAAAAAAAAACTTTTCTTATTGTGTATGTCAAAATGAAATTCCTGTTTTCAATGACAGTTAACAAAATTAACATGTTAGTACTGTTGTTTGTCTTATCATTGCTTTCACATCGAAGTCAGTAAACTGATGTTTTTTGTATTACAAAGTGATACTTTTCTTTAGCCATGTGCTTTATCCACATTACAATCTATATTCTCTCAATTTAATTGTGATCAATTAAACATGTTAATTAAAAACTTCACTGGTTGTGCAGTTAACTGGTTGTTACCTGCTAAGGCTATAAAACCATGGTTCATTTATTATTGTAATGATATGTAATGTATTATTCTAATGACAGCTTTTCATTACTCTAATGAAAAACTGTCATGTTCAACAACTGTGACAGACAGCAATAAAACAGGAGCAGTGTGTCTGCAGTTATGGTTAAAACCATGTCTGAAATGTGTCAAGTTCGCTTCTATCTGAGCTCTGGGAAACATCAGCAGTAACTCAGATATGTCCCAAACCGGTCTGTTTGCAGAGCCCTCAGTAGCCAACAGACATAAACATGATAGACTAACAGAGGAGTTGTCGTTTCATATAAACATGCCCCGGTATTAAGATGTGGTACTCCAGTTTGCAGGGAAGTACAGAAAACATTCGTTTAAGAATAAAATGTGAGTTAACTTTGCTTACGTTGTTACGGAAGTATTTTGCTGACAACAGCAGTTTATCAGGTTACAATAACCATCAGCAATTACTACAGATGTAGTGAATGCATCCAACAGACTGATGAGGTTCCACAGATGCAGAACTGGAAGATTATTAAAATAAATTTAAAGTGTAAACTCTATAATCGACTGAAGCCCACCAGGAGTATTACTCAAATCAGACACTAAAAGTTACATGAGAAATATGCTGAGCTTTTCAATACTGTTGCATTTTAGTCCCTTTTTGCATGGGTGGAACAGAGATCACTGCCAGGCACGTCATAGGTCTCAAACCTAGTACAATGTTCTCTGCTCACAATGCATGTAATGGTTTCCGTTGGATATTCAGTACATCATCCACTGATGAGGAAAAAGTAAGCTGTCATTGTTGGATGGAAAACCCCCTTAAGCTGCTTGGATAAATATCTCTGTACATAAGTGAAGAGACAGAGCAGGAAGTTTAGTTTTTAAATGTAAATTCAGTTTAAAAAGAAAAGTTTATACATAATGTGCATAAAATAATATATATTCTCAAGGAGAAAGGAGGTGGCTTTTAAGATTTTCAATAGTTTTCTCTTAGAAAACAGAACTGAATTGTTATAGTCCTGTCACTGTGGTTAGTAATAAACTGCACGTTTGTGGTGGGCTTAAACACCAGGGATCTCATGCATAAAACTGTGGAGATGTTACACTGAAGTGTTTTTGTTTGCACAAAACTCAGAAAAAAATGAAGATGCATAAAACCACACACACACCATTTCCTTAATAAAGGCCAGTAAGTGCAAAACTGCAGTAAGTGTTACCCTGTCTCCCACCCTATGTAACCATATATGGGTCTTTACACGCTTTTTGAAAATGCATCATATATGATGCATATTGTCTGTGAAGTCGATGTGCTAATTACAGAAGTAGAAACTGGAAAAAATATATTCAAATTTTGTTTATACCACTTTTAGCTTTTTTTTTCCCCAAACAAAAAATATGTACTGTATACAAATACATCACAAAATGTACTTAATTTTTATTTATAGATTTCAGCATTGCTTTTGCTTTGGAGGAAATTACTCAAATTTAAACCTATTAAAACTAAATCGTCAGATACAAGTTGATTTTAAAATCTGCAAAACACAAACCTCAAAATGCTAAAGAATCAGGTCCACTCAGTTTGATTCAGGAGTGCACCACTGTATTTGATATTTAATGTGAGATGCACACTTATTCATTTCAGACTGACTTGCACACTCAAGATTGCGCTGCACTTTTCTTGTGTGAATACACAAGTTTTGTACACAAGACCCCACAACATAGTCTCAGAATTTCCACTTGCACCTCATACAGGACACAGGCCTGTAAAGTGTAAATTAGCTTTCATCCTCCGACACTAGGGGTACGCAACCACATAGCATGGCAGTATGGTGCAGTGACATTTAACTCAACCTTAACTTGCTGACCTAAAGACCTGGGTCTCCTGTGAGATTTCCTCTGTAGTAGGTTGACTTACCGCCGATGCCGCTGCTACGCTTTCTTCCTACAAAGGAACGCGTGTATCTGTCGTAGCCATTTCAGATGAGCTCATTTTTAAAAATTGATTCACGCTTGTTTTTACCAACATAACACAAGACAAAATGTCGATTTTTATCACGTGACCTGCACCCATGTTCTGTGCAGCAGTCATTTGAAAAGCATGACGTGACACTGACAACAAGGGCTTTAATGCAGTGCAGAGCACCACGTGTCTGCAGTAGGGAAACCGATTAAGTCGTTGATACGATACCCAGATACTATGCAGCTGAACTTTGCACAAAGGGTAATGAGTTTGACCTCATCTCCCCAAAGAGCATTTTGCCATTGCAGATGTCCCCTGTTTGTGGCTTTGACATTAGAGTCATAATGGAAAACACAACTTTAAAGTTCTGCAATTAGATCAGCAGGCACCTTACTGGGCCATATTTTTAAGTGATACATTCACAGGGCAGTAATGTTCCTAGTCCAAACCATGAGCTTCACTGGATGCCTGATCTCAGGTCAGTAGGTCAGGAAACAGAATCCCAGAGATGAGATGGCATTATTTGTACAGAAGGGTACTTGTGTACAGAACTATAATCATTTTAAATTATGATTCTTTATGTAACCTAAATACCCCTATCTAAAACATATCTTTAGATATTCTGTGCTGGGTACCAGTATGTTGGCATCTCCAAGTTTCTTCTGTCTTTAACCCTATCCAAGTTCCCCCAGTCGAGCTGGGAGAAGCCAGTAAGGGCCAGGACTTCATATTAGCTCCGATGTAAAAAGCAGTTTAGGAACTGAAGGACTATCCTAAGTGCATGTTTGAAACCAACAAGAAACAAGCTGAAGGCCACACCAACCACACCTCACTCTCACTTCTCACTCTTCACTCTTACTTCTCACTCTCATATGATGAGTGTGTAGACCTAACCAAGCAGGTCTGAGAAGCAGGCCTGTACAGATTTCAAATAGTCTCAGCTGTAATGTGTTCATCCTGATTACTGGCTTCACAAATGCTTTCGTTGCCATGGCACTTGGGCTGGAGCCTTCTTAGGAGTGCTAACAGTTATGGGGTTTGTAGTTAAATGAGCCAGCAGAAATGGTAGTGTAGAGCATACAGGTCCCATTTCCCCTAGTCTTGCTTCTTTCATCATTGTATCAGTGGTTTTCCCTCAATTGATTTATTAATTGATCAGTTAAGCCACAATCAAATCTCTTTTTTAAATCCAATGTTTCCACCTGCCTTCTATACCCAGTACCCTTCTACTTGCAATTTACTGGAATAAAATATAAACTTCAAACTTTTTTACCAGATTCTGTGGCTTGTGAAGAGGGAGAAAATGCAAGCATTTCATTTCTATTTAATGAAGTATTGTGTAATTTCACAGTACATTCAATTTAATTTTACAAAATCAGTTTTTTCTCCACAGGTGCTAGTGATGTTACTCTATGCAGTTGTTGACATGGCTGACCAGTATAAGGGCACACCATGCTGGTGTTCAGTGAATACTACGTGTACAAACCAAAACAGCTCATTCATCAAAATGAAGGGCTGCTTATGAAGAGCCTAGGGTATTTCGCACCTTGGTATGGAAGTTATTGGTTGAGAAATCGCACTCTCCCAAATTCAATTTAGGCAAAATTAAAACATAAGCAACTCAAATGAGCCATGGTTCCCAAGACATTTCTAAGCATAAGTGTCTCAGCAGTTATCTGTAGCGTACGCAGGAATACTATATGCAGTGCAGCAAAGATCTTTTAAACAGTGTACTCTGTAGTCAGGATTTTTGCAACACGTGTTAGTAATACAAATGGAAGATATTTTTGTGGGTTCTCAGCATATTTATAATGTGTATTGGCTGATTTAGTGGATGAAGAAAAATACACACTAGTTGTACATCATTACAAATACCTGAAAAGTCCCACTAGGCATCGTGGATGAAAATGTATTTCAGCTCCTTCATTATTGGGTCAAGCAACACCTTTGTTGCCAAGAGCAGCAGCTTCCGGGGACCACTGCCACACCAGCTCAGAGGTTTTAGTGATATTACAGACATGCAGACCTCACACTGTTTACAACATCGGTTTTTGTTGCCTCATTCTGCCAAGGACAGTTTTTTGGGCGTGTACCTCCATGCATTTCAGTTGCATAAAAAAAAAACTGATATCAATCCTTAACAGAACTGAGTTTAAACCACAAAATAATTCCAGTTGAATGTCATAACCATTGTGCTGAAGTGCGTGGAACATTAATCTTCAAAATGTTTTATCTGATGCCCTTTAATTACTTTATAACCTTTCTAATCGCACCTTTACAGTGTACCCAAGGATGTTGAAAGAAAATTGTGTTTCAAAAGCAAAAACACTTCTGCTTCTCAAGGGTTCATGCACTATATCATTGCAGGAAAATTTTTTTTTTTAAGTTTGAGCTGTTTTCATTATTTGGACTCGTACCAATAACGACAGATTGTACTTTTGTGCAGAAACTTAATTTTTTCCATTCTGCTTATTATTATTGCTAAATGTTCTACGTGTAGTGAAATAGCAGGTCAGTAGAAATCAGATATGATGCATTCCTCAGTGAGTGCCTTTTGGTGATCACATGACCAGCCTGAGGCATAGAACTGGACTTGTGTACCTTAAATCATTTCTCATGTGATTGAGCCAACCTCTCCCCCTATCTCCAGACCTACACTCTGAGCTGTACCAGTGTCTAATAAAGGCCGCCACGGTGAGATAGACAACAAGAGGATTGCCTCACTTCTCTGGGGTTTGGGGGCGTTTTAAATTAATTATTTTCCTTTTGTAATCTGATTTATTTTAATTGACCTTTGAGGTGGAGCTGTTTAGCCCCAAGCTGATTTCATGCTGCTAACTGGGTATTATCTTAGACCACATGCTAGTCTGTCTTTTTTAGGGGCCTCATAGGAAATGCTGGGATTCCTCCTTTATATGTAATGAATGTTGGCAGTCAGAGTAGTGCAGCATTAAGGTACAGCTCATCCTGGCATTTATGGGTCCCTGATTTGCAGTCTTCATGTTAGTACATTTGGACTGGATATTCTGTCTTTAGAATGGAAACATTGTTTTTTGTAACATTATTCCCAGTAACATTACAGTGGAAATTACTTTGTTAGTTAGTCCATGAGCATTTATATACTCCCCTGCAGTTACTGAATTAACATACAAATTAAGCTTTTTTTTTTTATTACTCAGAGTCTCTAAAGGTCAAGTGATAAAGTGAATATAAATAAGCCTAAATCATTTTATGTTTAAATGTCACAACACATTTATTCCCCATTATTGTATCACAATGAATTTATATTTAAAACGATCAAATCCTTGGTCAGTTGACGCATGGATTGTACAACCACGCCAGCCCTTTCCATTACAGCCTGGGAGACTCGTATACATACTATTGAAGCAGCTTGCAGCCGTCACTGAACATATGACAGTTTGATACTTATTTTTTTCCCCCCACATCAGACTCAAGATGCAAAGTGTTCGATCATTTTGAGCCGCCTAAACACAGAGAATTATTACTGGGCGGAATAAATCATTTCCTGCTGATGTATTAGTTCGTGCGATCTAGCGAGCAGCACGCACTTACAAACTGGAATGCAGTTTGTAAGTGCGTTTCCATGAATGTAAATGTAAATGCCTTTCCATGAATCATTTCCTTTTTCTTTACCTCTCGCCTCTAAGCTCTCGTTTTGCTACCAAAACGGAGAGAACATTATCAACGTGTACAGTAAAAGTAGAACAACGGTGGTCAAAGGAAAGAATGAAACTGGAAAAATAAACATAACTGCAATCGGCTGGTCAGATGTACGTCTCATAAACAAGCATTTATAATATCCGCTAGTTTGTACTAGTCTGTGTCACACATACAGGTGCATCTCAATAAATTAGAATGTCGTGGAAAAGTTCATTTATTTCAGTAATTCAACTCAAATTGTGAAAC
>JABJVR010034051.1:0-33838 GCA_025773905.1 Chitala chitala
ACAACACAACGCAAAGTACGGGTAGCCGGCAGTCCTGCAAGCCAAGTATGTGGTAGTGGAGGAAGGACCGGCTACATATATATATATATATATATATATATATATACACACAAACCGAAGGAGCAGGCTGGTTTTCAACCCAGGTCACTAGAACACGAGACAAGACAATTAGCCTGCAGAGCCAAAGACTGAAGTCTTTTTAACTCCGGGAGCTAATTGGCCTCTTGTCTCAACCCCTGGGGATGACATCATCGTCACTGCAGCCAACCTACCACTGCCCACGTCAGTCGCTACACTACCCCCTTCATAGCCCCCTACTCAACCTTGTCTGCACCCCAGCCGAAGCATCTCATCCAACTTCTAACTCCAGTATAACAGACTGAGGGAGCAGGCAGGTTTCGAGCCCAGGTCGCCAGCGCAGCAGACAAGAGGATTAGCTCACTGAGCCAAAGACTCAATCCTTTAGCTCCAGAAGCTAATCTGTCTCTTGTCTTGACCCCTAGGGATGACCTCACTGTCACTGCAGTCAACCTGCTGCCACCTGCGGTGGTCACTACTATATGTATATGTTTAATACACACACACACACACACACACACACACACACACACACACACACACATATACACCAGAAATAAATGGAGCCGTCAGCCTGAAGGCTTCAGCCTTAAGAAAGACCTTTAAAGTTTGGTTAACGTGTGGGGCTCCAAAACCAGCTGACAAATACCGGCAGGCCAAGCAGAATACGGTAATGACAATTGCAGAAAGAAAAACTCAGGTATGGACAGAGTTTAGTGAGTCCATGGAAAATGACTTTCATTCAGTCTCAAAGAAATTCTGGCAAACTGTCGGGTGACTCAGGACGGGGAAGCAAGGCCTTTTCCATGCTGTTTACATCGGGGATAGAGAACTGTTGACCTAAACTGGGGACACAGTCATGCCATGGCTTCTCAGAGGAGCGGCGTCAGTGCCGTCTCAGGAGAGTGGTTGGCTTCAAGGGCGTGTCTATCAGGAGACAGTTCTGGTAGAGAAGTTGTGTTAGGCTCCAGTCACATCCACACCTTCACTCTCACAGCTGAAATGATGAAAGGCCCAGCTTTCAATGCACATTGGTCAACGACCCAGGAATCAATAAGACTGGTGCTACAGTCTCTTGAACAGCTGTATACACAGTCCTCTGGGGCATGTTTGGGAAAGTGAATTATTACAACCTTTCACAGAATTGGTTAAGTAATACACCATCCCCTGCTTTAAGAAAAGCTGATACTCTGTATTGATTCTTCAGAGATGGAACATGCATTGCAAATGATAGAGGACAAAATGTCAAGTACATGAGTGACACACGTTCTTTTCCTCACAATGGCAGGATATGTGTTATCAGCAAACTTTGTCAGTCACAGACATACTGTTCAGGTCTATATAAGATATGAAGATAACGTATAATAACTAGCTACCTGGTCTATAACTCATGCAGAATATTTATTAACAAAATATCTGGTGATTGAATCATACGAAAATCAACAGTTTTCGCAGTTCATCCTGAGCACTGGTTTGTATGTGATAAAGTGCACTATTTCATAAATTTTGTGCACTATTTCTTGATAGCATGTCCCTAATTATGTACAAGGAAAAGGTTCGCTTTGCCAGCCCTCATACTGTTTCCCTAGCAACAAGCAGTGTGGGTGGTACAAGGGCATAAAGAGCTCTGTCTCCTTAAAATGATCTCATAGGTGAATCACAAAATCCTTAAAGGATATGAAAAGCAGTTTGTGCCTTTTTTGCAAAAAAAAAAAACAGAAGATGAGCAGAAGCATTACAGATTTGAAAATACATACTTTAGAGAATATTGCCAAAAAGATCATTTGAGGCCACACTCTCAGAATGTGTATAAGATTCAGGACGACAGCAGCATCTGATAGTGATGTGCAGAGGGGTTGACGTGTAATCTGGTAATTTTAAATCTGATTAAAAGAAAGTGGCACTTGTTTCATCCGGCTCCCAACAGATGCTTTCGTTTCACATCACCTCTTAAGGCAGCCCATTTCTCTAGTTCACCACATGCTGAGGCACACTATGGCACGTGCCACACCTTGTGACCTGTCTGTCATGCCGTATGCCATACCTGGCTCGGGACAAGCAAATTAAATACAGTGCAGTGGCCCTGCTGCCAGGCATGCCTCAGTATGAAATGCAGCAGACTTAACTGGGTACAATTCTCAACTAGCCAGAGTGATATACCTACATGTTTTCTGCATAACTTGTAACACTCTAATGTGTCAGAATGCTTCTACTTGCACATTAGATCAGGGGTTATGTTTTGAGGCTAAGGAGAAAGTGCTGAAGCAAAAACACAGAAAAATTATGGAATTCAAATATAAGCCAATACAAAAACTACAGCAATTATTTCAGTTAATACCTGAAAAAAAGAATTCCTGAGCTTTAATTTAGCAGTATCTTTGATGCTGTGCCTGGTAGTGGCTGCCTTTTGTGTGCTCCTGACATTCAACGGCTGTAATTGTTCTGTACTGAAAAATAAAGATTCCACTCCTCCAAGATGACCTTTCGGTGGTATTTCGTTTACAAAACTATTCTTCAAAAACTTTGAAAACATAGAAAATAAGCATTTATGCAATGTGCAATGCTGTGCAATGATTATCTGTGAATGTATTATCTAGTTTAAAAAACTAGATAATACATTTAGATAAAACTAGATAATACATTATCATCATATAGTAATTTTTTTGCCATGTGTGGAACTGTACATTTACATGTGTGTTTTTTGCTTGTTACAGCCTTCTGTGTTCTAGTGACTGGGTTCTGCATAGCGCTACCCTTTTCTGTAAGCAACCTTGTGAATGCTAATAAAATCCTTCTGAGGTCATTAATTATTGCGGGGGTAAGCTCAAGTGTTTGTCACAGTGCTCCCAGTGACAAATGCTAGCCAGACACACAGACACACAAGTAACTGCTCCTCAGACAACGTCAGCAAGGATCACAGCAGCTAAGAGGTCACCGTGTCCCTGCGAGCCACACTAAATGACTACAGAGCTGTGGGAGGGAGGCAGCAGAAAACAGCTGTTTCTAGGACAATTTTACATTTCTCAAATTTGGTCTTGGGGAAGGTGGCAAACTGATTTTTTAACCCTGCATTTGACCCCTAGATTATATACTAATTACATTGTTTTTTACAAGAAATATTACTTGTCACAGCTAACTTCCAAGGGGCCACATTATAAATTCTGGATCCCCTGACAAAATGTTGCCTGGAGCACCTGACAACCTCCCTTGTACACCCCCCACCCAACTGTTACAGCACCCCTGGTCAAAATCTTGGTTACTTTGAACACTTAAGCGAGATGAATATGAACTGATCGCCAAAAGGCATAAAGATGAAACTTTCTTTTCAACAATTTTAAGCATTGTTTTTATTTTATACAATTTTAAAACGAAAAAAGGAAAGGAACACCATGCAAAAGTTTGGGCACCCCAACAGATTTGAGCTCTTGAATAACTTTTACCAAGATCTCAGACCTTAATTACCTTGTTATAGCTATGCACAAATATCATTGAGAAATATCCCCATGTGTCTGCAAACAACCTTCAGGAAGAGTCAACAGACTCTTAAGTGGTGGTGCACTGAGTCATCAGAAAACATTTCCTGCATCCTCACCACAAAATTCAGCGTCAGGCATTCGCAAAAAAACATCTAAACAAGACTGATGCATTTTGGATACAAGTCTGGTGGAAATTGAACCTTTTGTCCACAATGAGCAAAGGTATGTTTGGAAAAAAACTGGTGCACAATTTCATGAAAAGAACACTTTTCCAACTGTTAAGCACAGGGGTCGATCATGCTTTGGGCTTGTGTTGCAGCCAGTGGCACGGGGAACATTTCACTGGTAGAGCGAAGAATGGATTCAATCAAATACAAGCAGATTGTGGAGGAAAACATTACACAGCCTGTAAAAAAAGTTCAGTGTAACACATTTGTCACATTTGGATTAATCCATTCTGTGGTGGGGGGGGGGGAGTGTTGATTGTCGTTTGCTAATCATAATTACGGTCACTTTGCTTCTAGGTTTTCATAGCTTAATTATACTATATAATTTCATTGTATTTCCTAATTTTTATATATTCAAGAACCCCTGTGAAGGCGACTCAGTCAGGGTAGTCATGCCCCTGGAACACTTCAGCTATATATATATATATATATATATATATTAGACTGTCTCCCCTATTAGCATATGGAAAGATATTATAAATTAGTTCTACAAAAAATCCTGTTTGGACAGAACTAAAAATTCAGCAAAAACGCATTAAAGCTATGGTCAAGGCAGTATGGATATGATGAGCATCGGTTCACAGAAAGTCATATTTCTGTGAACCGATGCATACTGTGCAGATGACAAAGAGCTTCAGACACTGTCATGACATTGAAGCAGAGGCATATCAGGATCCCTGTCACATTTCTGGGTTTGGGCTGATGAGGGACTGAACATCATTTGTTCCCTTATGCTTGCTTAGTTCAGCCAGCTAAAGTGTTACCCCCCCTCATATTCACAGACTGTGGTGCCCTGTTTAATTCCTGACTGTGTTACACCCCCCTCCCACAGCTGTTCCGCTTGGTGGGTTCCATCACTGTAATGAGAATTCTTTACTGCTCCCACTGTGGAATGGCTTTGCAGGGGGTTAAAAAGCACACTGCTATGAAGCACTGAGCCTTGACACAGGCGCCTGGATCAGGGTGGGACGTGGGGTTTGACATTCCTCACTCTGACTAACTGGCATGTTTCTATTATAGGTAATCAAAGTGGCTGCCAGCTCTTGTGGTTTACCTTTTATTGGTGACAAAGAGAGTCTTCCATTTTAATTGGTTTTCACTTAACCTTTTAAGCGCTGGATGACTTTCTCCCATGTTTCTCTCCTGTTTTATAACATAAAAAGCTTAATTTTATTATTGTGTTCCTGTAATTGAACTGATTAAATATTGTCAAATCATACGATACATGTTATTGCAGGTTATTTTATCTTCCTAACCTGTATTAAAATTGCAATTAAAAGGTCAAGCATGTTGTTTCACTGCTGCCTTACATGTAGCCAACATATAATATGATGGTTCATAGAATGATATAGCAGACAAACTCATAGCATATGGATAAGCTACAGGCATCAATATTGCTTCTCATGTTACTAGTATCTATAACACAATATTAAATTATTACATGTATGTGTATGACCTAATTCTTTTGTGGCATAAGTGGTTCATCAGATTGACTGTTACCTCATATCTCCAGGGTTTGAATTAGGCTTGTGTGTGCGTGTCTGTCTCAAGATTGCATATTCTTCCTGTGTTTGCACAGATCTCCTTTAGAGGTCCCAGTTTTCTCCCACTGTGCAAATACTTGCAGACATTCTAAACTGACCCTAGTGTATGGAAGTGAGTGCCCTGAGTTTGGTTGGTATTCATACCAAGCTTTCTATATTGCCTCTGACATGCTCCCAGGTCTAATTTTTTGACAATGAGGTATGATACAGTTGTAACTGGCGAGTATAGGATTATGTTGACATACAAATACTAAAATAAGTGTATGTTTTGTTTTGTGCTTTTGATTTATGTTCATGATTGAAGGATTTGCCTCAACCATAAAACTACAGTCTCCAAATTTCCAGGATATATAATGAAACGTAAACTTCTCCCAGCAGCCACCCGCCATCCACCACATAGACATAACAGTGACCTTTTGCCTTAGGACTTCAAGGATAATGAAACTTACGGACGTCCATGTAACACAAAAAATATCCAGTGACAAAAAAGAATCACCACACAAGCCAGGCTGTGGACGAGCAAACCAGCAGATAAAGGGCGGGTCAGCGAGAGGTCACCAGAGCACGTCTGTTCCCGCTCCTCGTTAGGTGAAGCTCTCCGACAGGTGCACACTGCTGAGGATGCTCACCAGCCCACGCTCTGCCACCCAAGCCAAACTATTACTGCTAATCAAACACTTCTACTCCCAAAGTAATCAGGCATGCAAGCATGGAGCACATTGGTTATAATATGTATACATTTAAATTATATATGCATTAATGCTTCATTTGGATTTTTGTAGTTTCCTTCCAGATTTGCACAAATTCTGTTAGGCATCAGTGACCAATATTCAAATGTTTCCACAGATTTGTTAGAAGGATTTAAGTACTGAGGCTTGTTTTGAAGTCATTCCAGGGCTGCCTTGGCAGTATTCTTGGGGTTAGTTTTTTATTGGAATGTGAATCCAGCTCAGTCTAATGTCTACTGCAGACTGTCATATCTCAGCCATGGACTGCTCTGGTTCTCTCAGGGCAGCCCTCAGTTCTGCGATCACTTCTCTAGCCAAATCCTTCTAGTTGATTGGCATGGAAAAGGTTGATTGGCATTTACAAGCAACTGAGGGATTCCCTAATCTTTAAAGTTTCAATAATATTATGAGAAGAAATTTAACTGACAACAGGTGAACACAGTTCAGTGTTCAGTGTTACACCAAATCAAAGAAATTATTATTATCAAAGAAATTATCTTAGTTTGCAGTATTATAGCAAAGCAAATGATCACAATGTCTCAGATGTTTTTTTTTGTAAATTGTTTAACAAAATGAAATATTTTAGATTCCCCACTTCCTTCAGACTGAAGAAGCCTTTTGGTAAAAGGTGAAACGTTTCTGCATAAAGGAGAAAGAAGTCCAGTTGACATGACTTCCAGATAACCTCACCTGGATGACTGAGAATCTTCATAGATATTTTAGTTCTTAAAATGGTGAAGCACATTGCATAACTGAAATAAAAAAAAAAAACAACAGTACAAAACCATGTACACACACACACACACACACACACACACACACACACACACAGATTGGCCATAGCATAATGACCTGATATTGAAAAGGTTCCCCTTTTGCCACCAAAACAGCCTTAACCCATTGAAGCATGGACTCCACTAGACCACCGAAGGTACACTGTGGCATCTGGCACCAAGCCGTCAGTAGCAGATCCTTTAAGTCCTGCAAGTTGCAATGTGGGTCCTCCATGGATCGGACTTCACAGTGGGATCCACACATTCAAGAACCGTCTGTTCACCCTCTCTACATCTCACAAAGACAAGGCAGTTAGAACCAAACATCTTAAATTTGGACTCATCAGACCAAAGGACAGTTTTCCACTGACCTAATGTCCAATCCCTGTGTTTCTTGGCCCAAGAATGTCTCTTCTGCTTGTTGTTCTTCTGAAGTAATAGTTTATTTGCTGCAATTGAAGCATGAAGGCCTGACTCGTGCAGTCTCCTCGGAACAGTGAATGTTGAAATGTGCGTGCCATTTGAACTCCGAGAAACATTTATGTGGGCTCTAATCTGAGGTGCCGTAAATAGGTGGTTTTTGAGTCACGTAATTCTAATAAATTTATTGTCTGCAGCAGAGGTAGCTCTTGGTCTTCCTTTCCTAAGACGGTCCTCATAAGAACCAGTTTCACCATAGTAATGATGGTTTTGGCAACTGCTCTTGGGAATTCATTCAAAATTCTTCAGATTTTTCGGATTGACTGATCTTCATTACTTCAAGTAATGATTAACTGTTTTTTCTCTTTATTGAGTGTTTCTTGCCATAATATGGATTTGTACAGTATTTGTAGTAGCAATAATAGGGCTATTGTACCCACCTTTGCTCTGCACAAGACAACTGATGGTTTAAAGCATATTAAAAAGGCACGAAATGTTGTGTTCTTTCATAGTTTGGATGTCTTCAGTATTAATGTACAATGTTGAAAATAAAAATAAACAAAAATCACTGAAAGCAAAGGCGTGCACAAACTTTTGACTGGTAGTGTACATTTCTGCATTTTGTCAGTAAATTAATGAATGGCAGCTTTACTGGGGCTCTTAAAACACGCTTGTCTATAGGTTCCAGAAAGTGTAACCAAAGAAAACAGGAAATATACATTGGACTTTAAAATTTGTATTTAACTAGAACTAGAGCTATATTTGAATTTGTGGAAGTATACACACACACACACAGAAACACACACACAGCTCTGAGAGAAGTACATTTCATTCCTGGTCTTCCCTTATAAGCTTCAGAGTTTTCCAGCCCTATTTAAACTTCATTGCTCTTAATGCATATTAATATGCTCATCTATTCCTTGTGCATTTTCATATGCACGTGTATGGCCACTAATTATTATGCTTGTTAATTGCACTGAGCTGTTATATTGTACGTTACCGTTTACATGTGGCACCAGAAACATTTTCTGTCGTTATGCTATAAAACGTTATAGATCTCAGTCAGATTTATGCTTCTTCATTTCTACCAGATGTCAGGAATCCAGCTTAAAGATCCCTTTCAATTAATCATTCAAAAGTCTGACTATTCATATATTTAGGAGCACAGTGCATTGAGGAATTATTTTAGGTGAGTAATAAAAATATAATATTCTCCTGACAAGATTACAGCCTTCAAAGGAGCAGCCTGATAAATTTGAATTGCCAGCATTTATGGTGGCATAAATATTCATGCCTAACTTCACATATTTACATTAAAATGTAATTTTTACAATTCAGATGCACCGAAGCTAATGCAATTTTGAACAATAAAGCAGACAGGAGAAAGACATCTGGAAGAAATATTGCAGGAATTATCACTAAGGCTGTATTCTTACTTTGTTGTTTTCAGCAATTTGTTCTTTTTTTCAGAGGGTCTAAATTACACCTTATACACACAGTGCACTGAGACAAACACATGCTGCTTGGCTCATTTGTGATGCATGACTGAGAGAGGAAGAGATAGACAACAATTACAGCTAAAAAAAAAAGAAAAGAAAAAAGAAGAAGAAGAATGCACTGAGCAGGGGCCGCTGGCAAACACACCTGGAATACCTGGCACAGGGTGGCAGGACCCTCCAAGTGCACAAATATGAAAACGCCTCGAGGAGAATTTCTGCCACAGCGGACATTCCCTATTAAAATCCAGGCTAATTATCAGATATACCTTCGGGAGGCTACAGACCTTTACTCTTGGAGGATGGCACAAGTTCCTGTGAAAATATTCCTTTGTTTAAATTCTCTTAGCTGAAACATAGTTTTATCGTTGGAGGAAAGAGAAACAAACAGGGAGCTGGGTTTCACCTCATTAGTGCAGCACTGAAGGCAAGGCTACAGATAGGTCAGCTGCTCTGCGTGCAAAGCTCTGAAGATTTCCATCTGCTCACCATAATGTTGCTTCTCACACGCGGCACTCCTTTTAGACCTGGCTGATCTCTCAGAATGCTCTTCCTTGCTTCCAGATTTTCCTTTGAACTGCACCAATACACCGTTCACACTTTTGCTTTAAACAATTTTATGCTCTATACATTTGGCATTGCATATTAATTCCATTAGCATAGTTTTTGAGTCCATTGTTTGGCTGTTGATGATTCATGTCCTCTTTATATGAATTTAAAATGTGATTAACATATCAACTGCATCAATTCATTTTTTGGTATTTAACTGACAATGTGACCTTTCATTCAAGGAGAAATGCTGTTTTAGTTAGCAACAGCGTCCTTGCACAGGATGTTATGTAAAGATATAACAAGTTAGTTGGTTTGTCACTCACTCCCCCTTTTTTACCAGGGAGAAAACATCAAAAGAACTTGATGCATAAACTACAGTCAACAGCAGATTCAATAAGTAATGACTTTGATCCCATGTAACCATATCACTCAGCCAGCAAAGGCCTATAGTAAATTATAGAATGCTACAAAGGTTTACATTAGTTTTCTTATTGCATTTTGCTATGTTTGTTATACCAAATGTGGCCTGGTGACTCAATGGGTAGGACATCAGCATGGTATGCAAAAGTTTTCTGGTTTGAATCCCAGCGCAGCCAGGTGTGTCCCTGAGCAGGACACTCAGTGCTAGCACCATGGGTGCCACATGTGGCTGGCTGCCCACTGCTCCCCTTTAGGGGATGGGCTAAACACAGAGAATAAATTCTTGTTGCGGGCCTCATACGGGTTAATAAAGAAATAGAAGTAAGTCTAGATGACAATGGAAATTAATGTCTTAATTATTATAAATTTTTATTTAAATAACATATGAACAAAAGAAATGCTTGGATTCAGTCAGTACTCAGTGTAACACAGGTTGTGTATTAAACATATAATACCAGGCAAAGTTTGAGTACGCTTTCTGGAGCCCTGGTTTGTGTTAGAATTTACGTTTAATTTCATAAAAGCTTTCTGAAATTATTTGAAAACATGTCAGCAAATACACAAAACAAAGCAATATCAAACCAGAGTTCGTTGTCTGCGTTTTTTTTGGCTCAGAAGACTCTACTCCTTTTGTTCTGCACACTTAGCAATTGTTTCTTTGCAACGACTTTTCCAGCTAGAGTCACACGATCTCCTGTGAACAGTTGATATTGGCTGAGCTTGTGTTTCAGAGGCAGTTAATCATCAGACTCTCAGGCTTGTGCGAATGTGCTCTGTGACAGTGCTGTAACCTTTGGATGGCCTGACCATGTTCAACCCTCATATGAGCCAATTTCTCCAGTTCGTTTGATAGTTTTGCAGATGCTTGAGAAATTTCTTGCAACGTGTCTTAGATTGCCCTCCATTTCTAAATTACTGATTGTCTTTTTTCCTTTATTTATCTGAGCTTGTTTTTAATTTTCTGCTTCTTTCTTCTCGTGGAAAAGCAAACTGCTTATCTATGTTTATAATAATGATACAGCATCACCTGGTAACGTTCTACATAACTGAGCCAACATCTAAAAAAATGTTATTTCTGAAGAAAACAAACAAACCAACACAAAACTCAAATGAGTTAAAACTAGAATCACGAATCGCAACATTAACTGTAATTTCACACAACACCCACTCTATGAAGCAATAAAAATAAGGCTGCCTCCATTCAATATTTTAATATTCATTTCAGAGTTTTAACTGACAGCCCACAAGCTAATGTCCCTGTTGCTGAGTTTACCTTTTCATTGCACCACGCAACATTTATTTACATTTTCAATTAACATTCAATTTTTGAATCCAGTACTTTTTTGATATCCTTGCCTATGTAAGAACAAATACTAATGAATACCAAACGTTCATACATGGGATTATATGTAGTATACAAAATACCCACAAAAAGTATTTCAACACTTAAGTCATGCTTAAAAATGCCTTTTGAATTACTTAAAATGTGAAACCAGATTGCCTTTATGTTAATGAAAGATAAGCTTAAGCACACTTTTTAAGCAAAATAGTTAACAAAACATATTGGTGATGTTTGACATTATAAAGCCATAGATGTACTGTTCATATTTAAGACATCAAGACAGAAGCCTGTTTTGGTTTTCTAGCTTAGTTGCATGCGTTCCTCGATGACGTGATGATAATTTACACCTGTGGTTGGAATACCTGTTTGTCTGTAAAATTGGCTGACTCATATGACAACTATTATCTTGGAGCAGTTCTCTGATGGTAAATTTAAAAATAGTTAAGTGAAGTTACTTCTAAGAAAAGGTCAAACGTAAATTGAACGCACAAAGAAGGAAACTGTGTTTGACAGATCAGCAAAAAACCTTGGACATTTTTAGGCTTTAAGTGTCCAAATACATTTTGGGGCCACCATATATGTGTACATGTTACGCAATGTGTGAAAAGCAGATATTGTATACCAGAAATCTATAGAGTGCTGAGCTTAAAAACATCAGGCATTCCATAGATTCCCTAGGTATTCTATACAATGCCTTCTTTTCACACATTGCCAGTAACATACAGTTTATACTATATACTGTTCAAACCTCTTACTGTACGTTGCTGTATAAAGAGCTACTCCAAAAACAATATAATGGATGTCTTCTCTTCACCGCTTATTTAAATTACATTTTTAGATACAAAGGTTTAATACCCAAAGAAATATCTGTCAGTCCTTCCTGTGATAAGTAACAAGTAGAAAACAGGCAAAGTGGTAGTGCTTTCTATGTAAACCGTGAGATCTACCAGAAGGCCAGATGAGATCTACTGTGACATCACCTTGATTTGGGCCAACCATAACTTGGTAATTCTTGGTGTATTCCATGGTTTGTCATTTAGAAATCTGACTTGCAAACCTTCCAGTTCACAGCTTAGTATTGTATGGTACTTCGGAAGTGATGTTACATGTACATAAGTCATATGTCACAGTTTCCCTGGGTGGTGGTCATTGTTTGACCATGCCCCCTCCTTCTCTTGTTACCTTGTCTCCTTGTTTCCTCGTTACCCTAGTTTGTCTGTGAGTGTTTGTAGCTGGTTAGTATTTCCAGTTTGTCACTATTTACGTTTGATGTTTTCACTGTTATAATGCTTGGTGTTAAACGCATTAGGTGTGGTTGTTTTACTAGTGTCATATTGAAGTCCTTTTGTTCATAATTCTGCATTTCCCCATGCATCCCTGTGCCCAGATATATGTCTTTTTTAGATTTTTGTCTTTATGGTTTTTTTGTATTGCTTTTGGTTTTTGTTGTTGCACTAGTCTTGCCATTAAAGGCCCTGAAAATAGGTGTTCCCCTGCTTTGGTGCCTGTCTGCCTGTGCCCAAACCGCAACATCATACCGATATGTACAGTACTGTACAACGTTTAGTTCCAACCAAGGAATTTGGTGTGATATGATTGGACAAGAGGCATTCCAAGAGTGCAGATATTTCATGATAACAGCACTGGAACACTTAACAATAAGTATCACTCTGCTGCACACATGTTCTAATATTCGCTAGTTACACTAAGTGTAATAAACAAATCATAATCTGTTCATTATGCCTTATAAATGGCATTTGTACACCTCTTGTACAATAATCGCTAATTATACTAACCATCCATCGCTAGCTCAAAGCTTCATTTTAATGAACTATGCGAAAAAGATTGACATTTCTCAGAAAATAACAATTGAGATAAATTACGAATAGTTTTCAGCAGAGGACGAGTAAAGGGGAAAAAGTCAGGATGAAGCTAACACAGTAAGGCAAACTGCTTTAATGTTTCTTCTTTAAGGTGCACAGTAACCTAGTGTACAGAACTTTGCAAGTTTTTTGTGTTGCTTAGCAACAGTCAATTTGCTGTCCAGTTGTGGAACTATTTGTGTTGGTGGAGCCACATAACTGATTAAATAAAAAAAACAAATCATAATCTGTTGTCGCTTGTTACTGTCAACTAATAAATGGCATTTGTGAAATTGTTGTATAAAAGCAACATCACACTTGAGGTTGAGGCCTTCGGCCATGTGCCTATGACTGTATCACAGCCGTGATGATATTCAGCAACAACAGTGCTCCCTCTTGAGTGATATTGCTTTTTTATAGAATCTGATTTGACATTGTCTGTACAAGCAGTTAAACCTTTCTTTATTTTAGCTCCCTTAATCAGTTGCATAAACACCTGTCATATATGAAGGACTTAATAATTATTGGGCCATTAATGTCATAATTTTTTGTCTGAGACTGCTTATAATTACATCATAATTTACAAGACAAAGATAAAATAAATGGATTCACTTTAACAGGTTATTATGCAATTTGCGCCCATTTGAGGAAGTGTCTGAATAGTCAGCAGCTTTTCTATGTTAAAAGAAAATTTTCTATAGTGTACAGGAGAGGCTTAGATTGCTTCATTACAGATATCAGCTTTGTTCATGTGATAATCCATGATTGTGCAAATTGGACAAATCCCCTAATGCAATTAATCCTTCACAGAAACAAGCTATTGCATCCATTCAGGATTGACATGGTGGAATCTCAGACCTAAATAGCTTTAAGCAAGTTCTGAAACATGCAAATGTTAATTTGTGGCTCTGTGTTTTACAAGATAAACTGGATCCAGTAGTCTGTGTACATCATCATATCAGTAGGCAGGGTTTTGTTTTCCAATGTGTTACTCATTTTAATAAATTGCTTAGCTTAAACATGTAACGTCTCAAAATGTTTGTGTAGGAGTGCCTTCCCATTAACCAGCTTTGTAAGTAATGCATTCAGAGATTGCTTCACATTTCCAAAACAGACCCAGTTTGCAATTTGATCACATGGTTCCTTTCAAACACAGGATGAGTGCGATATTACTGCTCCATCACCTGCAGTATGTTGATGCATTTTTAATGCATAAAAATAACATTCTTAAAATACTGCTCCATTAAGCACCTTTGCTGATTCCTACTATTTCAAATGTAATCTTTTAGTATTCTATCTGTGCATATTCAAAGTCACAAACTGAATATGGGTACATGAAAGGGTTTATTTGTTAATAGCCCGCTGCTTTATATTTACTCTGATAAAAAGGATGCCATTGTTGACAATTACACTATATTGTTCAGTCCACTTCAGTCACATGATCCTGTACAAACACAGCGATGCAACTGGTCACTGCTTTGGCTTTACCTAGGTTACTGTATTCACAGGGAGAATTTCTCAACTGCTTCCCTGTGGGAGATTGAGCCAGGCTAGGTTAATCTCTTCCCATGCTGAGAAACCATATGTGTGTGATATAGTCTGTAAGCATTGACTGGGTCTTTGTCACACCTTTGCACACCTTGGATATCACTCAGACAAGAACTTCAGCAATTCACAGTTCAACAGATGCCTCCCACAGCTTTGGTGTACAATGTATTGCATGTTTAGAACTACATATATGTTACAAAGGACACCTGTGTCTAACTTCAACAATGGACAGTTAGTGTGGGGGTTAGAGAACATGCTTTTTCTGTGGTGTGGTGTGTCTCTCCTAAGGCAGACCTCCATATTTTGCCTAGCAGAGCAGTGACATTACTGCTATGTGTAGGATATTATGTGCAACATAATACTTCCGATTTAAGGCTATGAAACTTCTAGTTCATTTTTCATGTCCCTGTTTTATGTTCTGTGATTTCTACAACTGGTAACTTTGTATCTAATAGGGATTTAAAAATAATTCTGTGAACATTTTAAGAAACATTCTCTATTGCTTTGTGAGGCCTTTTTTGTTATCACACAAATTTTTTACCCAAAAGCCAGGTCCGCACTATGGCCTGGCCATGTTCAGCCCTTATATTACCAGTTTCTCCAATTAGTTTGATGGTTTTGGAGACACTTGACAAATTTTTTGCAGTTTCTCTTTGATTGCCTTTCATTTCTAATTTACAGACTGTATTTTTATTAATTTAGCTGAGCATTGTTTTTTCTGCTTCTTTCTTCTGGGGGAATATCAAACTGTTTATGATGTCTGAGTTTATAATAATCGTGGAGCTGGGCCTGGTACCATTCTACTTAACAAAAAGAACATCTATAGAAAATGGTAATTGTGACTAAAAGCAAGAAAACTAAAGATCTAACACAAAATTTGAATGAGTAAAACTATAATCACAAGTCTCTGAAGCATGAACTGTAATTCAACACAAACTTTAATCAACGTAACAGATAAAATGCCTGTCTCAATTCCATATTCTAATATGTATTTCAGAGTTTTAACTGAGAATTCCCTCCATCTGATGTCCTCATACCTGGACTTAACACTTAATTGAACTAAGCAAAATTTTTTAACATTTTCGATTAAACCATTATATAATTTTTTTACTCCAAAAACCAGGTCCACACCATGTTTGTTTTTTGCAAGAAAAACCAAACTATGACCTTCATCTTAAATCAAACACCCCCCAATGAAAAATTTATGTGACTGTATAAATTGATTCTGTATGGCTTTTGGTTTTTAATAAGAAGGGAAATAAATGTTTGTTTAATTAATAAACCATTGCAACGTCTGTCCAAATTGTCTAATTTGTCATACAATAAATTTGTTTAGTTCAAATCCTATGATTTTTTTTTCTTCATATTAATGGTTTGCATCAAACTGTTAACATCTGTGGAAAAGTAGAATGCAATAGTAAATGAGATATTTTTAGTACTGTAATGTTATTACAGGTTACAATCAGAATGAACTGGAAATGTTCTAATCAAATCTACTAGCCAGTGTGTGGAGCAGCTTCAACACAGCAGCCAGGCATTCTGCTGGAGGGGTCACTTGGACAGTAACAGGTAACACTTGTGTGAAACTGAGGTATTACGAATTTGTCTGGAATTATTTTTCATTTAATGAAAACATTACATCATGATTAACCTGCCTAAATAATGCTAATCTGTATTTTTTAAATGTGGGCTACTTCCTTGGTTCATGGCTTTTAGTATAATGGACAGCATTGTTGAGGCATTACAATGTGCTGTCTTACACACGTTACTTAAAATCTCTTTCTTTATTGTTTCCTACTAGTACAGTCAGTGGCTGACTGAAACCCAGTTTCAATAATCACAATATGTTATATATATTTCTAAATAACTTGGTTTTGATTGCCACAGGACAGGAATTATTTTACAGTTGGAAAACACATTTCTTTGATATGCACTCTGCTGAATAGCACTGCAAGTGGCTGTCAGGTTGTTGTTCCCTCATTAGAGACAAGTGTACTGGGAAATAGGGTAGGCACAAAGGTTTGATTATTAGCTTAGAGGTGGTCTAAGAGCCCACCTCCAAAAAACTTAGTAGAATACTTTTAATCTTTTTTCCTTTGATGCAGGCCTACTCAAAATTCTGTTGAATATTAAAATGAAAACTATAGATCAGATTTGCTGACACTTTCAACTAAGCAGGTTTGAAGATATTTCAGCCACCAGCTGAAAGATCTGATGCCATTTTCCTGCAGTTCTGCAACCTGAAGCACGTTTCAGGCAACTGTCGTGATGTCATTATACTTCAATGCAGCGCTGAACTGCCAACAGCAAGCATTCCTTCACTATGATCTATTTTTATGAGATCCTGCCTGACAGGGGCTAAAATGAGGAAGCAGGAACAAAGGGTGCATAGGAGCACACAACACTCCCCCAGCTCAGCTGTAAAGCTAGCACACAGCTAATGGTAAGGCCACATATAATCTGTAATGTAATAAATATGGTATTTTATGTATGTATAAGTAAATATACTATACATAATTTGTGAGAAACAAATTCCAAAATTTAGATGTAAGAATGTACACAGTCAGAGCTGCTTACAGACATGTCTTTTTGCTTGTTTACCATATATACTCAAATGCATACCACTTAGAGCTCTCTGATTGTGTGCAGATGATCTTTTAAATGTACAATAGACAAGCATACATGAAAGTAAGAAATTTTTAACTCTTTCCTTTTCCATATAGATGTCAATGTGTATGGTTCTTTTCTTGCACATAAGTATTACAGGTTTGCTTTGAGAGGCAACCTGTTTTTGCATCTTAGCATGTGTAATATTTATCCTTACTAATATTCTTGTGCAAAGGTAAATACTGAACTGCAAATACTCTGAAACAGGTTGTCAACACCATACTGCCAATGTCTGATTTAAATGTTTAAAAGTAACATTGGAACATCTGCACACTAAATTATAACTTTTTCCCAGGAAAATGTTAAATATTTGTATGTCATTGCTTACAAAAATATATGACATAAAACTGTAGTTTGAGGTCGTTTTAAGACGGTTCTACTTCTCTATGGGAAAAAAGTACTAGTCCAGTGTTAACACCTGTGAGACAATATTTATAGTAATGGTCAAAGCAGGCCCTAATAGTACAATGTTTTTTAGCACAATACATTGTCATAAATATGTCAAATTGATATATGCTTCTGATATAATTTTTGTACTTTCTCATAAAAATCACCATAATTGCTATTTGAAGAAATACGTTAATTCGTAAATTATCTATTTAAGAAACTGAAGTTGATTGTGTCCCTGGAGCAGCTTCTCATACATTCGGAAAAAAAACACGCCGGTTTTTTGGCAACAGACAGAATTACAACTATAAATTGCCTGCACTTTGTTAGAGTTTAGATACATTCATATAATTTACAATGTATCCATAAAACAACAGCAGTTAAGGCTCTTCTCATATGTCAACAAACTGCTTATGTTATTACTTGTCCTTCGCCCGTAATAAATTTGTTTTTCTTTCGCATAGGGTTTCGTATGCTTATACTCAAATGAATGTCCCAGAGACGTCAGATACTTCCATTTCCAGCATGAACTGCACAGCCTGCACAGAACACGCGATTTCTTCCGACTACCGTTTCACGAGCTGCGGGGGTGTGGTTTATGACGTCACTGTATAAATACAGTACTTCAGCCATAGACGAGCTCTCAGGCATCAATTACACGCGACTTCTGCAAAGGCTATGTTAATGTGATTAAAACGTTGTTGCAATCACTAAAACAGTTCTTTTTAGCTAGTGCAAGCTTGGACCCTCTGGTATTTTCAAATTTCACATACATTTCGATAAATAACTCGAAAAGGTATTTCTCGTATAGAAAGCCGGGTAAGTTTTCTGCACATTTCTCCGGTATGGTTCAATGAGTGCCGCAATGAAGTTGTCTAATTACAATTTTAAAGTTATAGTTTAAAGTCGTACGTACGCATTTAATTGGATCGCATTTTCATGTATTTTACAAGTATGCAAGTGCATATTTTATCTCAGACTTATATTGCTGTCTTACGATGTCACGTAATGTATAATCGTTCTTAGTATCTGTGTCCACCACATATTGATATGTACTGTGCTCGTATTAGGGTTGAGTTTATGAATTGTTCTGATTTGTCTTGGATGTAGTTTTTAACGTGTCAGTCAATACCTTTTAAACACCTGTATTTATAAAAGACAATTCCCGAGCTTTATTTTCTGTTGCAATAACTTCCAACGCCTTCTATGCAATCTGTAAAACATCTACATCAATAATAATAATAATAATAATAATAATAATAATAATAATAATAATAATAATAAATAATGCATTTTTATTAGTAATTTCAGTGGCGGTTGTTTGACGTCACGACACATGGGCTGTATAAGGAGAAAGTGGATCAGAAACCAGTTGATTATCTGCAATGGATACATATAGTCAGTCGTGAGCTTTGAGTTTCTCCGGCGACCACACCTGCGAGCTGACCGCCAGGGCTCTTGATGAATGTGGCTTTGTCATCCGTGGAACCGTGCCATTTCTGCAGAATCACGGGACATCTTAACACAGCCTGTCGGTCACTCAGTCCTCCTGTCTCCTTTCGTAAGTTCACTCTCTGTTTTCCAAGCACTCCCCGCTGGCATTGCAGTTTTAATTGCGCTTTAACACATTGCTGTCTAAGTTTTAAACGCATTGTTCTTGTGAACCTTATATATCTTTTAAGTTTTAGATTTGTTTACCAGTGACAGTTTAAAGAAAACAGTTTTATTTATTAATTTTTTTCTTCTTGCAGTTTATGGCGCAGTTGTTGGCTTTCAGCAGTACAGCTGAGTGAAAACTGTGCTGAAGGACCTGTATGGACTGCAAGATTGAGTAGCTGTTAAAAATATCAAAGGTTGAAGAAAAATTCTAAGTCAGTGAATTCTTCAAGGCTGATGAGATCCCCCAGTTATGAGTTCCGACGGCTTCCAGTACCGAGCTCTCTTTGAGTATAAGAAGGAGCGAGGAGATGACATTTCTCTGCAGCCGGGTGACATCCTTACTGTGAACAAGACTTCTCTGCTGACAGCTGATTTCCATGATGGGGGTGAGAAAACCCCCAAAGGCTGGTTACATGGGACCAACGAGAGGACGAAAGAGAAGGGGGACTTTCCCGGCACTTTTGTGGAGTATGTCGGACCGGTATGGATGAGCCCCCCTGTTGCAAAGCCATGGCCCAGACCAATTCCTCCAACACCGGGAGGTCTGTCAACTGCAGGAGCAGCAGGAGGTGAGTCCTGTTGGTGGTGGGAAAACACACACACACACACAAATCTGTTATATGTCTGATAAATGCATGGGTGTGTGGATTTCAGTTTGGACTTTAAAGCAGGTACTTACAGTAAGTTCTGTGAAGATAATTAACTGTACAAATTCCACAGAACTCAGTAAAACTGACCCAGAGGAGAGACTGTAATCTCCCACAACTGACACACACTCAGTATTTCTGAAATATCTAAACAGCAGCGCAATTGAAACGCAGGTATCAGAAGTTACATATGCATTTCCAAGATTACACCTGTAACACAATAAAAGATATGTTTACAATGCCTTCCCCCCCATGTACATTTTTTTTATGTTTAAATCATAGACTGGGTTCAATGTTGATGTAGAAGAAAATGTTGATGGGTCTGATTCCCTTCCCAACTGTGGAATGGTATTTCAACACACACAAAGTCACATGAACACAACGAGATAGACACGCACACCACTCTCCGTGGTGTTCCTGTAGGCACTTCAGTTTTCTCCCCTTCAAAATCTGCAATTCAGATGAAATGGCACCTCTGAATTACATTTGTAGTATGTGAGCACATGTGCATTTGGTTTCCTTGGGATATGCTCTCTATTATCCTCCTTAGGATAAGGGGTTTTGAGAAATAAACGGACAATAATTTGAGCTCTGTTCTTCTTTAGTCTGTGAGTACAATGATAACATTAGGTGATGAGCTTGAAGTTGAAGAGTCTCATTGTTGCAGTTTGATGGATTAATGGGCAGATATCTGGGATCTTAAATGACTTTAACAGATTTTGGAAGGTTCTGTTTATTTTGTATTGCGTAAGTACATCTGAACCTGCCTTCCATCAGGCACATAATTTTGTAAGCATTCATTAGAAAAACACAAATTTTTTTGTGCTCTAAAGTAGAATTTGATTTCCGTATGTGAGGAAGATGTGACAATTTTGTTTTGCACTTGTGTGTACCAAAACCAATACACATACTTCTTTCAAATTAAAATCACCAGTCAGATTTAAATTGGTAATTTCATTAACTGAGTGAATAATACAATATGCACAAATGTGAACAGAACAATAATGAGGTTTGACTCAAAGTATAAGTATTCACAGACAAATTTTCCGTTTTAGCTATACGTTATGAGTGACAGTAAAAACAAAACATCTTTTAATGTCAGCTTTTAAATTTACTTTCACATTCTCACGCCCTTTACAGTCAAAACAGTACAGCAAGCTTTCAAGGGCAGGACAAAGTCGGCATGGTAGCACTGCGCTATGGTTGATTTGTTATAAAACACTTTTTGGTGTCCTTCTCTGTTTAAACCCGCAGACTTCCATGCGAATTATTCTAGTCGTCCTTCCTTTGTGCCTCTTCCTGCTTTTCTATTCTGGGCCTTTTATGTCTTAAGCTAATTACCAGTCTGATTGGCATTTTAATAGGTGAGTCATTCCTTGCAGTTCTCTAAACCCAAGTGAGTGGTGCATAGTTTAGCTCAGCATGTGCCCTGGCTATATTATTACCTGTGTCACACATTTACGTATGTGATTATACAGTGTGTCACAGTACACAGACTGGCTGTTGAGCATGCTGTTAGGTGGAGCCGTACCTCGCAGGTGTGACGTCACTGTCAGAACTGACTTTAAAATGAACTGGCAACCTAGAATTTGCTAAGATGTCGAGCATGCTTTTCTATATCACCGCAGTACTCGCGGTACTAATGGTGCTCAGTCTTGTGAAATCAGTTTACAGACATTGATTTGCCTCACTTGTGTTTGAAAGTTGAGTTTATGTTCTGCAGTAGATATTTACAAGACGGCAGGTCAGCTGTGTACTGAAAGTAATGTCCTTTTGGACCATGAACAGAAACTGTGAATGTGTCGGTTGTTGTAACCTAATAAATATTACTCAATACGTGACAATATTTTTAATATAAATTTTTTTTGGGCCCCGACTGAATGTATTTTAAAGTACACTCATTTTTCAAAGTGAATAAAACAACAGTTTTTCTGTCTTGTTGCCATTAAACAAAGTGCCAAACTTGTAATCCCCACTCTCTTTCTTTTAGAACAAAATGGCAAACCGTTCGGACTCGCTGTGCTCAACGTTCACTTTTAAACATAAATGTTATACATATAAAACTGGCTCCAATTTGGCCATAGAAGTGTCAGAGTTACTCTGGAAGCAGTTTAGCAGGCAGTGCTTTTATAGCAGAGAAGCAAGTTAATGTACCACATTTAAAATAGCCCTATTTTTAAAAATAAAATTTTTGTAGGAACTTGAGGAATCTGTTGCGTATGTGAGCTTCTTTTAATGCTACGAATGTCAGGATTTGTGGTTTTATAGTGCATTCTCACTGAATGCTTCCAGTGGACAGTGGCTGCCTTTGGGGAATGTAGGGACAGGGGAGAGATGGGGCACTGATGGCACAAAGCCTTATCTCAGCCTTTTTTACCTGAGCTTTTAATTGTTTTATATTTTTTTATAGGACTGATAAACGTTGCACAAAAAATAGCTAAATACAGTAAATTCTGGCTAAGCCCTTTGTCTTATAAATGCCAAAGGTTGGTTTTCAAACATGATTCTGACAATCCCTGCAGGAGATTGTTATGGCACGGGCAGTTTCTGCTGACACCTTTGAAAGCGGTAAAGCTTCAGAAAGGCTGAACATGGGAAAAAAACAAGAGGCTGAGGTTGGATTAGAAATCATGTTGCTGTAGGTTCATGTGCCGTTGAAGTCTGTGTTAAACACTAAGCAAGGATGCAGGCCTCTGTGCAGTAGTACCCATCTTTTTATCTTTGTATGGCTACACCGCCCTATTATGTAGAGTTGTTTGGAAACGGTGTGGGGGTATATGTATCTGCTTGGGTATGGTGGATGGCACACCTCTTTTCCACTGGCACCACTAGGTCCCATGCAGGGAGGAGGGGTGATGGTTCCTTCATAATATCAACACAAACTGGCTCACAGACACAAACTGGGTCACAGACACTCTGTTGTGTCTTGACTAGAGAAATTGCTACAGAAGGTTTCACACAGTCAGCTTTTGAGCCACTGTATTACTCTGCAATATGGTGCTGTCTTACCAAACTGAACCTCCTACTGAAATTGCACAGTGGTTCTAAGTGTAATTAATAAAAACAGTTTAAATTTAATCAGTTTAAATTTGTGAAGAAAATTTCTGTTTTGTTTCTTCTGATGAACCTCTTGTCAGGGTTGTAACACATCAAACATAAACCCATTGTGAACTGAGGAGCGTCTGTACTTTGTCACTCACTTTTCCATTATATACATTGTGCTTACAGTAAGATGCAAGTCTGATAAAATAACACTGTCATTGACTGTCATTATTTGATATTTTTAAATTTAAATTTTAAAGTATATTTAAATTCACAGAATCGTTTCCTTAAACGCTAATCATTGATGGATATATATATATATATATATATAATATAGAGTTGCTGACCATTGGCTCAACTTCTTGAATTTATTAGGTCTCCCGGAGCAGTTGTAGTTGCATTTGGACTCTGAGCAACTTGTTGACTCTCATTCCACAGGTTTTGTTAACCATCAGACCAGCTGAATTTGGATTCGCATTCCCAAAAGTGTTCCTGCATAGTCCGAGCCTTTGGGTGCAGCAGGTCAACTTGGTGAACAAACCAGTTGCTGCCTGGCAGGGGTACAGTGTTCAGGTACCCAGTGGGCTACTGATATATTTCATTGTGTCTTCATGTCAGTATGTCATCCCTAACGATGAAAGACATCAAAAGCCCACTGGGTATCTGAACATTCTACCCTTGCTGACGTGATACACTCAGCTCACAATAAGATTAAATTCATGATATTGGGTTTTCTCATGATTTTCGAAACTAAATCAAATGGGGGAAAAAAAATTGTTTCCGAGGCAAAACAATGCCTATGTGTCTTTGTTCTCCACAGGCAGTGACTGGAGCTTTTCACTGCGGTGGCATCATATTGCTCCTGTTAGCCACTGTGGGAGCCACAGGTTCCCTTCCCAAACTGTGGTGGGCCATGGGCTCACACACACGGGGGTGTGGCCTAACCAAGATACACCTGCATTGGGTGTGTAAATTGTGAAATCCATTTTTTCATAAAATTACATTTTTTAATTGTGTATCACATTAAAAATAATTTCTAAAATGTCCAAAAATATTTTTCCTAAATAAGAATTTAATACACCATAGGAAAATCTACTTAAAAATGATAAGGACTAATCAGTTTTACTGTACTGCACATTAAAAGTAAGTTGTCAGTGCACAGCCCATGTAAGTCATGCAGAAAAAATGAAACACAGTACGTTAGCAATGTTTTTTTTTTTTTTTTTTTTTTTTGAAATGTCACATCACTGAGCAGCAGTGTCATACCATCATCTGTCTCCATGGTGTGCATCGTAACTCATTTTGCATCACGATACAGCGTGCCACGAAACATCGTTACATCCCTGCTTATCCTGTCTTGTCAGAGTGTGATGCTCAGGTACCTAGTGGACTTCTGAGATCTCTCATTGTGTCTTCTTTTCAGCATAGAGTAGCAGAAATGTGGCTCGCAGGACAGATTGATGCACTGCCATCCAGATACACAATAGATATCCATGCTTTTTTTGCCAAGACCACTTATGACACAGAACCTCAATCCTTCAATATGTTTTTCCTCAACCTGCAAAAGTGTAGTATAAAATTAGACCCATTTGGAACAAAAGAAGCTCATTTCCTTTGCTGTTGTGTAAGAAAGTTTCACAAAAGACTTAATTTCATTATACATTAATAATACATACAGTATACAGTAAATTTCAACAAATCGTGTGGACATATTCTTGAGTTTAATATAGAGTATAATGAGCACATAGTTCTAGGCATAAATATAAATGTATTTTTACAGTGATATTTTAAGGGGGCTCTGTTTACTGCGCCACTATGGAGGTTTAGTCACAAATCCTGCATGCAAAGCCTGTGCTCAGCTGATTGCAGCCACAATTGTTCAGGCCAGCTGCTGTGTTGAGGTGTGGTACTACATGTGTCTCTGTGAGCCCATTGACTGCCTGTTACTCTGTGCAGGTTGTGTCAACCTCTGCCCTTTCCAACTGCAAGACCTTCTGTCATTGGCTGGCTGTGACATCATCATGGCCTGGGTTTTTGAATGAAACCCCTTGGCAGGCTTCATGTCATTGTAGTGCTGCTGTTTTCTGGCACCAGCTCACGACGTGGGATCAGCAGCTGGGGGTTTACTTGTTACTAAGTCCATACACTTTTACATATCCATAAAATTGCATATATGTATACAGTACAATTTTATAATGTGTAAAATTATATGTTAAATTATATACTGTACTGTACTTTTTCATCTCTGATAGTCATCTACCATAATAAAACTGTTTTAATATTTTTGTTAAAAGGTCAATAGCTCTGCATCTTCAGTTTTCAGTTGGTAATACATTTGTGTAAGTGTTAAATTTCTTGGCAATATCACAGTTTTTAGGAAGGTTTTGCATCCTATAAAGGGAACTGTAAGGAGTGTTCTTTCTGTATCGGTTTTCAAGGCTGCGACTGTGGCGAGAAGACGGAGTGGGCCATTCTTTGCGTGTTGCATTTTGGGCTGCCTGTATGGCTTTTCGGATACTCCGGCTTCCGTTAATCCTCGAGGAGATGATAAACACTGCCTTCGTGGAGATAGACTTTCACTATAAATCTGTCTCGTCTTGGGTTTAAGCGCAGTGCCTCAGTGCTGCTTTGGGTAAAGCCGGTTAAAGCCGGCCTCTCAGTATCCCACTTCAGGCTGTTTATGATCACCTATAAAGGATTGCACTTTCTCACAGTGTTTCTGTATACTTGAAGGGGCATTAACAATTTAGTTTGAAGTTTTCAAGTTAATTTGTCACAGAGAAACCCATTAGAATAATTTAAATGCAAGTATGAAATGTTATATTTGCGTTTGACTTTATTTTTTAACTCTGTGGAGTTTTAGATGTCCAGATGGCACACGCTAAGCCAGATGAAGCTAAAAAACAGAAGGTGGCACCAACACAGTTTCGTATTATTATTATTATTATTTTTCTGTCAAGATCTGAATGAGAAAAGTTAAGCCAGCTGTGATAGTGTGATGTGATAAAGGTATGTGTGGGCCGTGATTCAAGCCTTCCCCGAGCCTCTGCATTTAAGGTGAATTAAAAGTGGTTATGTAGATTCCGAACTTGAAGGTACCTCTTTTATCCTAAAGACCAACAAAGAAAAAAGAAGGGAGCAGAAGTTGGGAGTTCTTGGCATGTGTTGAGTCCCCCCCCCCCCATGCCCCCATCTCCAGCACAATGCACACACCTGCGGTCCATCTCTTACTGTGGTACATCTTGCTGCTTTCTGCTGATGACCACGCTATATGCTTAATCAGTCGATGCTCTGACTGTTTTTCAAATGAGACCATCTACAGGGCCTTCTGGGACACGTCAAAAACAACCTGCAACATGCAACATGGAACCTGCTTCTGGGTGTTAAACAGCCGAAAGTGAAGTTTTTAAAATTTCAGAGTGGTCAACTTGCTCTGCGTCATGTTTTAGTGCAGAACTTTAGTTCTGAAAACCAGGAATTTATTACTAAGTACACCTACAATTGAAATTAATATTCAAACCTTTGACTGGCATTTCGGTAGCCAATAAAGATCCATCCAGTTGCAAACAGACCAATAAAAAACCCTGATATTTGGATCAGGGAAAAAAAACCCCCGGAGAGCTCATCATAATCGCACAGTCAAGGAGCTTGGAGTAATTTATGGACTGGAGGTTTGGAGAAACAAACCACATGAAGATTCAAGACAGCAACGTTGTTACAAAAAAAAAAAACTGCGAAAATGACAAAGAAATGCCAGAGGGTGAGTGCCTGTGGCCGCGCCTGTTGGAGTTGTTCACGTACAGAGGGACAAAAGGAGACAGCGTGCTAATGCAGTCCAAACTTTGTTTTCCATCTGCTTATAAGAGTTCAGCCTCTAATCTTACTGAAGTAATTGTATTCCAATTACAGCCTTGACATTCCTGAAACAACATCTTCAAACCACAGAGCACGACAGTGAGCACCAACAAAGAGTCATCTGATGACAACAATCTCTCCTCCAGACCTCTGTCCAGAATGTTGCAAAGTTCAGCTGAGCTTGATGGTTATCTTGCATGTGCCTTGGACAGCATCAGGCTGTTTCACTCCTTCTCAGCCATCAGGAAGCTGTCTATCAAACAAAGCACAGCTGTGCCTGCATCAGCTGCACGTGAACGGCTGTTTTAGCTGCGCCGGTCTACTGTTCACAGCCAAACGAAGCCGGATTGACTCTGTGAACTTTGACAATCAGCTTTCAATCAGACAAACAGAAAGGTTCATACTACTTTTTACAGATTCAAAAATATTTTTACCATTCTTTAAACAGACAAAATTCCTGTTTTATGTGTTTGTGTTGAGAACACAAATTGCCTGAGCTTGATCCATTCATATTCTTCAACAACAAAATAGAAATGTTTTGTTGAAAGGACTGTAGCTATTTTCTACGTGGATCTCTGATTTGATTCAGTGGTTATTGATAATTCATTAAATATCAACGGCTAAAAAGTAACTAGTACCCTGAGTAGTTTTTGAGAAAACTAATTTGTAATTTTTCTTAATTACTGTTTAAACACCAGTACTTTTGCTTGTAATTGGGTATCATTTTAGCAATGTATTTGTACTTGTACATAACTACAAATTATTAGTACTCTTTCCACTGCTGCTAAAAACCCATTATTGTGTCACTTTTCAGTTCATGTTTCTAGGCTGACGTGCTTTCTATCAGATTTTGATGTTTTTAATAGCCTCTGTGATACTAGTGTAGTTGACACAAGAGTTTGAGAGCACTGCTTTAACTAAGTGGTTTTTTTCTTCTCTGAGCCACATTCAGATTTTCAGATGTGAGGATGCAGCACTCGGCTGTGGATGTGGTGCACTGACTTTTGGAGGCCTTGTATCTACTGGATGCTAGTTGCCATCCCGTAAATCATGGCAAAGCTGCTGCAGTTCAGCCTATAATGATTTCATTCTAAATTCCACATTGTATCTTTTTCGCCTGAGCCAGGGAGGGCTTGCATTTGAAAGCTAAAGCCGCTCAGGCTGTTCTTAAGCCAATTGGCTATACTGGTCTGGAGGAAAAAAGCAGATAGTTTTGTCAGGCAGGACAGTGCACACTGCAAAAAAGATTAACATGTTTTGAAGGTGAGGGGTTTTTTGAATCTTGGTTGTGAGATATGTCCTTTTGCACTTGGTTTTGATGAATCCTGTAATGATCTTTTTGTACGTTCTGTCCTTGCACTCCTTGAGCTATTTTTGCCCCTCCCACTGGAATGGAATGTAGTGCTAACAAATGAATAGAAGAGTTTTTTTTTTTTTGTGATCCATGTCCAATTTGTAGGACAAGAACGGAAAGCAGGAAGTTTCCATCCATGGACAATCTCATTGCAGAGAGAATCACGGTCTGCTACCGCTGTCTACTGTGTAACAAACTAGTAGTTTGACTTCATTTTTAGTCTATTCTAATAGATGTTCTACTGTTTGAAATTTGCAAGTGTAGTTTATAAACTATAATGCAAATATTGTACAATGTGACTTTATAGATCTGAAGAATTATTTTGTAGAAATGATCCTGTTCTTGCAATTTTCTTGTTTTTTTTTTTTATTTTTGCATGAGAATGTCCTGCTAGATGTGCTTGTAAATTATGAGCTTTGTTGCTGTGGATTGAGCTATGAATGCAGAAGATTTATAGTTATAAAACCATGAAAGACCTTGGTGAAGGTTAGGAGAGAGGGCATTGAGTTCAGTACTTTAGATGATCTGTACATGTAGGAAATAGCAATTAACAGGTTTCAGTAATGCAATCATGTTTTTTAAGTTGTGCATGTCAGTGAAAAAGAGGTTTTTGTTAATGTGACACGTTTTTGCCCAGTTGAATCCTGTAACTCAATGAATGAGACAGCCACTTTGCTCATGGGAAGACCTCCAACTATACATTACACTGTTTACATTTAGCTGACACTCATCCCGTGTCATTTAAATTGCTGGTGTGCCAATGAACAGCTCACAAGGCTTCCATTGTCTGGGTCTTCGCAAAAGGAAGGTTAAAACTTGTGCAGCGACTTTAAACAAATCCTTAGGTTTCGTTAATCTGAACACATTCTTTTGAAGAAGACTGAGAGAGAGCACCTGATCCCTTCGGACATAGCTGTAAACATCCTGGAGGTTGTCTTTGGACTTGTGTGTGTGCGAGTGTGCGTGCATGCCTGTATATGTGTGTATTTATAGGCATTATAATGTTTCCAGGGGAAAAAAACGTTGACATTTGATGCCAAGAATAAACCCATAAAATGTAGGGCGTTTATATAAATTATTTATTATGTATTTAACTTTAAGCAGTCATGTGCGAGATTCTGGTTGTAATTCCCATAATCCTCTCCTTGTTCTGTCACTCACCTACTTAGCTTCTTTTACAATAGAAGTGATAAGATGCTGTCACAGCCAACCTTAAAATTTTTGAAGTTCAGGAAATGATCAGTTTAACCCTGTTACATCCCAAAATAGACATTCCACTTTATGAAGAGATTATAGTGTAAGTACTGGCAGTGAATTTTCCCTGGCACCTTATTTATATATTTACTTGGTGGAAAGCAGGGCACAGGGTATGGAGTGTTTTATGTGGGAGGGATTTTTGACCTTTTGTATGAAAGAGCCAGTACTTTTTTAGTAAATTATCAGTGGAGGGGAATTGGTTGAGATCTCAACAAATTAATCTCTAACATGTGTTTATATGGCTGTTCGTAATTTAGACCACCTCGCTGTTTTCAGAGTAGGAGGACATGGGTACAGGTGAGAAAATATTGCTGCTAAAAACAGTTATCAGTAAAATAATGGCCAATGAGGGATTCTGGCAGTAGTGTAAAGGGAATGTAATACACTTTCTGTGGAAGCCCAGTGATTTTGTAATACATTGTGTGAACCAATATTCTCTTACATTTTTTAACTTCCCCTTTATTTCACTTTATTTAAATGCCATAGTGTAGAGCACTCCAGGGTTCCAAAAATGTATGAAGACATCTAAACACATGTATAACTTTTCATTTAAAAAAAAAATTTTTGTTGGTGATTTAATTTGGATGAATGTTTAGTTTCAGTTTTTTGATTAAACCCTTTTTGATGTTTATATGTAATGTTAAAAAAAATTATTATATGTGCGTGCGTGCGTGTGTGTGTGTGATTTTTATTAATTTTTTTTTTATTAGCAAGTTTTTGCTCTTATTTTCCTTTTCAGGATTAACTATGAAGCTAACTGCATCAGCTGCAATGAAACTGTTGACAGGCTTTTTCCTGTTTTTTGACCTATACGGTCAGTGTAGTTTTGCATTTGTTCGTTCTGTTCAGCCATAACATGTCTGTGGATTCTATCCTTGACAAACTTAAAGTAACTCTGAACTGACAAGGCAAACTTGCAGATTGGATTCCCTCAAGAAATTAAACCATTTTACCCATGAAGCAGTGACTATTTCAGAGGTAGCACTGGTTTAAATATTTGATGCTTTTTCTGTGATAAGGTGATATCTAGACCCCACAGCTCATAAAACGGGAGAGGGGGGAAATGACAAAAATTTCATGATTGCCCCAGGCATAAAATATTTCTCCTTCATCTTGGAGTCGAAGGTAATGACCAACAAGAAGACATAATTCTGTGTCACTGTGACAGCCGTCATCTTGGAGCGCTCAAATCTCAGTGACACATCCTATTACCAGGCTGGTAGGTGGGACTGGAAGAGTCCTGTCATGTGGCACAGGCACATGCTGGCCGCAAGCCTGCAGATGTTCCCGTTGGAGAAACTGGAAGTGACGGCCCAACTGTGATGGATCCTGCGGCCCTCACCTTTCAGGGACGTAAGAGGAAGGACAGAGTGCCTTTGCGGCAGAACGGAGAAGCGAGCCTCAGCCATTCAGAACACTACAGCAAGTTGACTTACATTGTCTTTGTGGCAGACCTGATGATTTTATGTAACTGAAGTAATTTTCATCTAAAGTGGAAATAGGTCATTTCACGTTCCTATAAAATAGACATTCAGGTCATTCACAAATGTTTTACTTGG
Organism: Chitala chitala; assembly: GCA_025773905.1. Classification (NCBI taxonomy): domain Eukaryota; kingdom Metazoa; phylum Chordata; class Actinopteri; order Osteoglossiformes; family Notopteridae; genus Chitala; species Chitala chitala. Next base: position 30,894 of record JABJVR010034051.1, read on the forward strand.
TTCTGCTAGAGTTTTGTAAGGTAGAGGTGATGTTTGAACAGTTACTGTGTATGTGTAGATGTGACATCTTTGTCCTAAATATTTCTACCAACATATTTTATATAAGGGGATTCATGTCTAATCTGCTAAATCCTGAGGGCTGATGCTGTCTCTGGTGTGGGCTGCAGTAAAGGAAAAAAAAAGGTAGAAACTTTTTAGCTATTCCCTTTATTAAAAAAACATTATAATTGTCTGTGTAGGCTTTTATTTTGGTGCGTTTTGATGTTCCAAGGCTTGAAATCAGTTCATGTTCAGAGATCTGACCCATAAAAATTCAGTGATATAATATTACCATTGTATATGGTTTGTGATTAAATATCTTGCTCCAAAGTCTGTTCAGGAGTGCCTTAGTTCATGCAGTAAAGAATAGGTATGTGTTTTGAATATGAATATGACTGCTTAGAGCCTTCAGTTATATTTTAAATTAGACATATATCAGCTGTACTCATGTTAACTATATGCTACTTTATTTGATGTTATTTAGTACCTAAACTGCTACAGTGCTACACCTGATTATAATATGTTTATAATAGATGTATTTATAGCATTCCTGTAACAGAGATGTGCTATTGAGCATAACCCTGTTTACAGAGGCAAAAGAATCAGAAAAGATGGAAAGAACGCGGACCAGCTCCTCAGAACACCTTTTGCCTATAACCCTTAGCACATCTCCCCTGTTGAGCTGGGAGAATCTAGTTAACACCAGGCATTCTGGAAAGGCTGTGGCACAGGAAAATAAGGATATGGATCCAATTTAACATCTAGATTCACTGTACCAGTAGGGCCTGCGATTGGTTTACACCTGGTCTAGGGTGTCCCCCGCTTTGTGCTATAAGCTCCCTGGAAGGGGGTGCAGGTTCCCCTGTGACCCTGTGTAAGATAAGTGGTATGGGAAATGGATGGATGTACCAGTAGGGAACAAAACTGAAGTCAAACATTTCTGTTTGTGACCCAAAACAGAGACACTTATAAAAAAAAAAAAAAAATAGGAACTCCGTTAACCAGTACAGAGAGCCAAGACTTATGAACCAAGAAATACCAATTATTCTTGTACTCACTGACAGAATTTATTCAGTGTCTTCATCAGTCTCAGCTGTTTCTCGTTGATCTAATTACATGTTGCCTGAGTGGACAACCTCATTGTCTCTCTACAGGAGCCAAGGATTCATTAATAGCCACAGCAATCATCCTCTTCTATATTTAAAGGTTTTGCGTGTGTTTATAATTGTTTTTTTTGTCACATTTGTAGTATCAACTACTTTTATCCTTTCTTGTAGTAAAGTAAACTTTACTACTTCATAAAGTATACAGTTTGATGAGCTGTATACAAAAATGATAAAGTGCAGCAGTGTGTTGCAGGTGAGCATGTGTGGGAGAGATCAGTCTATCAGTCCAGCCCCCAAGAGTTGAGGAGTCTTATGGCTTGGGGAAAGAAGCTGCTACACAGTCTAGGTGTGAGGGCATGAATGCTCTGGTAAGTTTTGCCAGACTGTAGTAGACTGAACAGTTTATGTTAAGGGATCTATGGGGTCACCCATGATGCTGGTGGCTATGCAGGTGCAGCGTGTGGTGTAAATGTCTTTGATGGTGGGAACTGAGACCCCAATGCAATCTGATACGATGCAGTTTCCAAACCAGGCACTGATGCAGCTGCACAGGATGCCTTCAATAGTCCCTTTGTAAAACATGGTGAGCATGGGTGTATTAAGATGAGCTTTCCTCAGCTTCCTCAGAAAGTAGAACCACTGCTGAGTCTTCTTTAGAATAGCACTGGTGTTGAGGGACCAGGAGAGGTTCTCTGCCAGGTGGACGTTAAGGAATTTGGTGTTCTTTACGATCTCCACAGAGTAGCCTTCGATCAACAGCAGAGAATTGTCACTCTGTGCTCTCCTAAAGTCCACAGCCATCTCTTTCTTTTTATCCATGTTCAGAGACAGATTGTTGGCTCTGCACCAGTACATTAGTCATTGCACCTCCTGTCTGTAGGCCAACTCATCGTTGTTGCTGATGAGACCCACCACGGTCATGTCATCAGCAAACTTGATGATATGGTTCGAGCTGTGCATAGCTACGCAGTCATGAGTCAGTAGTGTGAACAGCAGTGGACTGAGCACGCAACCCTGTGGGGCTCCAGTACCCAGTGTGGTGATGCTGGAGATGTTTCTACTGATCTGGACTGGCTGAGGTTTCTCGGTTAGGAATTCCAGGGTCCAGTTGCAGAAGAAGGTGTGCAGGCCCATCAAGCTCAGCTGTCCAGTCAGATATGAACTATGAATGGCATTCGAACATAAATGTCTTTCTTGTCAAAATGTGTGAGAGTCAGGTGGAGCATAGTGGTGATAGTGTCAACCACTGAGAGGTTGGGATGATACGCGAACTTCAGCGGATCCAGGGTGGGGGTGAGTATGACGGGTCGGTACTCATTGAGGCCAGACACTGGAAACGTCTTGGGCATGGGGACAGTGGTGGTTGCTTTGAAGCACTTGGGGACAGTGGCACTGCTCAGCGAGATGTTGAAGATGTCTGTGAGAACATCTGCTAGCTGGTCTGCACATCCCCTGAGCACTCTGCCAGGGATGTTGTCAGGTTCAACTGTGGTTTCAAGTATAAATTTATCTCCAATTAAAACAGGATCAAAGCAAAATAAAACAGAAAATCTGTAACAAACCAAAATAACATACTGTTGTGTGTTACTGCTAGTAGTCTATGAAGATTCTCAGTCGTCCAGGTGAGGTTATCTAGAAGTTTAGTCATGTCAACTGGACGTCTTTCTCCTTTACGCAGAAAAGTTTCGCCTTTTACTGGTATTTGGTTTTTTCCAAAAATACTAGTGCATTTCAAACCCTCCAACACACTAAGACAGAGACTCGTCCACCCTAAAGACAAGACACCTAAACAGAAGAAGA
>JABJVR010034072.1:0-33832 GCA_025773905.1 Chitala chitala
GTCTAGTCTTAATTTTATTACATTTATTTATATAATCTATACATTTATTATAGATTAATATAGCTGACCAAAATATTGTTAAACATACAAATATAATATCTTCTGAAGCACTCAGAAGTCCACACTGCGTATTTTAAACAATGCCAATTGAAATTAGATAGCTGCCTTAAAGCAGAAAGCAACCACTTAGATGTCATGCATCTAATATCTGTACATGATGTGTACCATCTGCTAGCCATAGTCTAACACAGAAGAGCTTGACCATCGTATGTATTGTGGATTTTAGAGCTATAGAGAGATACAGCACTGTGCTCTACATAAAGAACAAGACGTTACACACACCGTGATGTGGAAAATAGATACTGTGGTCCAAGGTGCCTCAGCAACTCCAGCGAGGCGGACACAGGTCTTGCGCCTGTAGACACCCAGGTAACAGCTTACAAAATTTCTACTCGTAGCGAGTACTTTCACTTTTATAAAGCAATACACAAGGATCTGTACAGGTGTGATTTTAACCTGAAGGTTTGATTTCTTCTTTCTTCTTCTTTTTATTAGCTATATTTAGCCTCACGGTTTTTTTATCTGCTGCTGTAAATTATGCTGTATGTTATTTTAATTGGGAGAATGTTAACCAAATATATTAATTAAAATATGTAACTTGGTCCACTTCAGCAGTGAGGTAATGCTCAGATGTGAGATGAAAATGATTACAGGTGCCCTGTACTGAGATAACATGTAAGCTGGCAGATGCCTTTATACACTGTGTTCTGTGGATCAGTCCTCTGATTTATGGAAATAAAAAAATGGAAATAAAAAAAACCTGTGCTTGTACAGCAGGATTTATGGTTAAAAAAATTATAGATAGATATACATGATATAGATAGATAGATAGATAGATAGATAATACTTTATTCATCTCCAAGGGAAAATTCCATTGTTACAGTAGTCAAAGACAGTGTACAGATTGACTACAACTAAAAGTAAGAACAAATAAGGAATTTTATAAAAATATATAAGAAATTAGAAATGAAATTAAAATAAGAAAAAAAAGTGTGCAAATGTACAGAAACAATATGTGCAATGGATGTGGTTAATATATACATGTTACAGTCTCTCAGAGTAGGAGGTCTCTCTCCCAACTCAAACACACAGAGTCAGTGTATAGTGAGATTGCTGTTGGCAGGGAACACCTCCAGTAATGTCCTTTGCCACAGCAGAACTGAAGTAGTCTCTGGCTAAAAGTGCTCCAACAACACTCCACAAAGCAGTCCACCAAGCCTCTGTTCACTGTCTCCTCACCACTGCTGACACACCCCACAACTGCAGAGTCGTCTAAGAACGTCTGCAAATGACAGGACTCTGAGTTGTACTGAAGTTTGAGGTGTACAGGGTGAAAAGGAAGGGTGAGAGGACCATCCCCTGCGGTGCTCCTGCGGTGCTCACCATCCATTCAAACACACATCCCTGCAGTCAGGTGTGGTAAGGAGATGGTGGAGGAGTCTACATGCATCTTCTGCAGCTTATCCCTCAACAGTAAGGCTGGATGGTGTTAAAGGTACTGAAGAAATCAAAGAACATGATCCTCACAGTGCTGCCTGTTCTACCCAGGTGGGAGAGAGAACTCGCTGAAGAAGGTAGATGATGGTATTGTCAACTCCCACCTGGGGACGATAGGCGAACTGCAGCAGGTCTTTAGTGGTGCTCACCTGGGGTCTGAGATGTGCCAACACCAGTATCTTCAGGCCTTTTATTATATGCAATGTAAGGGCATCTGTAGTCATTGAGGACAGATGGTGATGACTTCTGGGGCACTGGAACAAGGTAATGAATGAATCAGCATTATCACATAGACCGAATCTATATTAATTCAATGGCAACTTCATCACTTTATCTTGTCCAGTGTATAATATAATGATATAATGTCTATGTGGTTTGTTGAAGTTATTATGAAGGATCTGTATATTCATATTGGCTGAGGTAATTAATATTTATTTATGAGTGCAACCGGAGGTATATCAAAGACAATTTCATTAATTAACAGCACCGGCTCAATATGTTTGTGCACCATTTGTCCAAGCTAGAAGTGTGACTGTTAGAAACCATGTGATAAAATACAGCTGCATCATAGATTTTTATTTGTTTATTTATTTTTTTATCACAGTGAAGATTCTACACATCTGCTCCTGGACAATAAAACAAACGCAAAACAGCGTCTTTTTTTCCCTGTTGGAAATAAACCACACTCCATACGTGTTTTTCTGTATTTTTAGGATCCAAACAAGATGACACTTAATCTTTTCATATTCACAATTTTCATACTCAGGAAAAGGTGTTACATGTTGTTCTCATTCAAGACCTAAAACTCAGAATGTTAACAGAAATAAGAAAAACCTGTGCTTGTACTGTTTTGTAAATTGATCTTTGAATGAGATTGGACATTGTAATGATGGGAAAAGTCTTGATCGAAATAAACTCCTTTATAAGAAAGTGTGTTTGCAACACATATTGCAGAGAGACATAACACCTAACTGAAAAACACTGTGCAACAGGTATTCAATACAAGCAGAGTTTACACCATGTAAACAAAGGCTATGAATGAAGCAGTAAAACAAAATTCATGTGTGCTTAATACCAGTTATTTTTAAGAAAGGACATTAAGTGAGAAGGAATTGTATAGCAGACTGAGAGTTCTTATTTCTACCTTACACATCAATTTAAGCTGTACCAGTACCCAATGAGTACAATAGTTAATTGGCTTCATTAACTGTTAAATGTAATTTATTAATTCAATAAATGATCTCAGTGTAAAGCTATCCCTGAAAGAAAACCAGTTTTCAAATGGCTTTAATTCTTTACAAATTTCCATTAAAATGGAACGATTAAGTATGTCTACAACAGGAAGGTAGATGTGTAAGTGGATGAGTATAGACAGATGGGTAATGTTCACCTAAATGTTTGTGGTTTGCATAATAACTCAAGTTACTGCCATCTAATTGAACAACTGCTCAAAATGTGTCTTAGCAGACCTCTGTGTCTGCAGATTTTAGTCACTCCACATTAGACTTTTAGATATACTTCGCTGTAGCCTACTATAGGTGTACTATAACTTTAAATTTTATATGATTTACCCTATTTAATTAAGTATAGGCTATGACTGAAAAATATGGAATATTGTAACCTGCTACAGAAAGACCATATTTAACAGCAATAAACACATCAGAGTATAAATTGATATGTGTGCCTAATTTATAACCTAATTTTCTTCATGGAGATCTTTCTGAAAATATGCTTTGAAATGTGTGCTGCACCACAATTCTATTTGAAAATGTGATGTCATATATATACATATATATAGATGGATAGAAAAAGTACTGACTCCTGTGACTTGGAACTGTACTGACCCGAATGACCTAATTGGATGTTATCAGTGACAAATTGCTTCCAGTTTCCATCAAGTCCTGCATTATTCAGAATATATCATCCATCAATCAGTTCATCCTCACTTTATATTTCAGCTGTCTTTATTTTTATGATCCATTTTTATGTAACTTTTATGAAATGCATTTTGACAGTGTAAATAAATCACCGTTACAGCATCCTTAATCTTACCCATGATAGAAGTCAGGCTAATTGACCTGGCAGAATTCGTTTTCCACAAAAATTTATGAACTATGCTACATATAAAGGTGTGATTTCAGTGTGGGAGAATGACTTCTGGGACAGTATAAATAAATTACTCCTGTAATTTATTTCTTTTAAATGCAGGCATGCTGTAGCATAATTCACTTAAAATATCCCAGTGCTAGATGCTAAAAAAGAAAATTAAAGGTATTGCATACTTTCATTTTAAACACCATTTTTTTGCTAGAAACACACCTGCATTTAGCTTGCACACATATGACTCTACTGACCTTTTACTTTTCAAATGGTAAAAGGAGCCTCCATGAAATGTACAGAAATAGGACAGTCTGAGAGGTCCATTAAAATTAAAGTGCTGTGCCATGCCTGCAGTACCTCTGGTCACCCAGCAGTCACTTGTATTGTGCAAGAACTCAGCGTCCTGCTGGAGAGAGGGGGAAATCACAGATGAGATCTTGGCTTTGGTGTGACGCTCAGGTGTCTGTCTCTGTGAAAGGCGCTACTATCCGTCGCTGTTACACTCTCTCGCTGTCCAGTGCCAGCTCTGCCCCATAGCCTGGGGCTGTCCAGACCTACACAGGAATTACTCCTCTGCCTCCCTTGCCTGTGGTTCTTATGGAAGCAGAATGTGCTTTGTCACTGGTGCTTATTGGAAAGACAATAAATAAATATGTAGGCAAATTAATAAATAAGCACAGTTTTGGCTAGGCAAAAGCATGTATTGAATAGGACAGATATGGATACTTCACAGCTTTTAGTTTGCTTAGCTGGATTAAGTCGTTTATTTACTCCCACTTTTAAATTAATTGATTTATTTATTTTGAAGGCATGGCACCATTCCTGTTCTAGGGAGTAACACTGCTTTGAAAGAGCTGCAGGTTTTTCAATTCTTGTAATGGTTTACCAGTGTAGACATATCTGTTTTTTTTTCAGTGATACTCCTTAGAATGGACCTAACTCAATGTTGGCTGCAATTTCTTCATCTTCACTTGAGCTGAGTGAGAGAATTCTGAGTGATGAGGATCCACATACATCTGGGTCAACTCTACTGCCTTGGTGCCTTTGAAGATTTATACAGTAATATCTGGAAATTGACTTTTGAACCAAAAAAATCTGGTATACATTGAGTCTGTTCATATACAGGTTGTCCTCAATCTGCTTTATCAGTAATCTATTAGCCTAATAAATTGGCACATTAGGGATTAGATCTGAAACCTTTCAGTACACAATGAAGATCAGTGCCACCGTTCAAAGTAAATCTCTTTCTCAAGTTCCATAGCTCTACCTTATAATGAAGTATTGACAGTCGGTTATTAAACTGAGACCTTTTTGTTGCTTGAGGTGTTTGCAATAATTTTCAGCAGAGCCCTGCCAAGTGTGACTAAATTGGTTTCTTGTGCTTGTCTTGTGGATAAAACCATTTGATGACAACTGATATAGACAGTCTGTGATAAATTCTTCCAGAGTACCAATATTCCTACAGCTTATAAAATGCTTTAAATTCAAAGATACTCCCAAGAAAATAGCATTTGGATGTTTTTCAAAGCTTAACTGCTTCCACTTGTGATGACAATGTACTATTTAAATGTGTTAATAGGAACATATGTAGAATTTTTTTTTTTTTCAAAAATGGGTAATAAGATATGTGTTAGAAAAATGTCTAAGTGTACAACATAGCTCTTATAAACTGAAAATGCCATCTTAATGTCCTAATAAGTACATTTTAATTGTGAAAAAAATATCCTCACAAGTCCATAAAATACAAAGGATATCTTTCTTTCACTTGTCTGTAATGTTCCCTCCAGAGTGTCCACTTAATGCTTGTTGTTATGGTGAACAAGGGATTCTTAACAAAGAGCAACTGTGTCTGTCTGGAAACTCTTCGTCTGCTGAAAGGCAGAGCTGAGCCACAAGGCTGCAGATGCATAAAAACACAATAAAGGACTGTCAGCTTGTTACAAAAGTCTGAACGTTTCATTCAACTGATTGCTGTCACACTTCACTGTTTTGGCCCACTTTTTTTGTTAATTTTGTTTAGTTGTTTTGTTTTGCAATACCTTTTAAAAGTTGACATTTTCTGAGAACCACCACTGTATTGCATTTGAATTATATGAAGGTAGAAGTACAGGCTGTGTAATTGCTCTTTAGAAAACCCTGCTTGCTCTGGACTCCCGTGTATTCACATGATCCCAGTTAAATGTCACCTGTGGACACCTGTGGGCTTCCTCAAACAATTTTACCATAAAACTGCATTACTGCAAAGAGGACCCTGTGGCAGCCCCTTACTGCGATATATCAGTCATTCTAGTGTGTCATAATTCATCACTGCGTTAATATAATTTAATTAAATAAAATTACCGAAAGTAATTGTTCAGTTTTTATTCGGCGATATAATTTTAGCAAACTGATAAAAAAAACCAATGCACTGACAATCCATATATATATAGATATGTTATCCAACCATTGATCCTTTTGCAAGATCATGAGGAACTGGCAACAGATTATCAAAAATTGTTGTGAAAATTTTAAAATTGGAGTAAGTGGATATAAGGTCAAGTGCACCATGGGAAAAGCTCTCGAACGTTATGGCCAACACTGTGGAAATCCCATGTTAATTTATATATATATTTTTTTTGCCAAGACTTTCCCCACCAGGAATAGACCTTAGAAATTTTTCTGCTGCACCAACCCCATTATACACACACACACACACACACACACACATATATATATATATATATATATATATAATGTATATGTAACAAATAACAACAAATTTAGAAGTACCTCTTTCATCCATGTGTTAATAAAATATATAAGGAAAGTCAATGAAGGTCATTATACGATGTAAGTGATGCTGAAATATTACAAATTGCACTTAACTGCATTGCAATTAAGTGCAACATATAATTTGGTGTGAGAATTATTGTCTAATCCACTAAAATATGCATCTCTTCCTAAATTGTATACGTTTATAGGACAAACAAGAGACGCATTTTTGTGGAAAAATACGTCTTTTGCCAAACATGTCACTTCCTGTACAGTCCCCACACATTATTTTTGTCTTTAAAGGATAAGGGTGCTTATATATCTTCATAAAAGACAGAGAAGTAAAGGATTTGTCCCATTACGGACTCCAACTTCTGTAACACGTGCCTCTTTCCACACTCTGGAGTGTAGCACAGAGTTACGAGCTTTGGTAGGCTGTGCTGTACTCATTGTGTCAGTAAGTAGGGCAAAGGCAGTGTGCAGGAGGTTGCTGACACCCGTCTTCTCAAAATGAGTCAGGTCTAGTGAAGGCACACAGCTTTATTTATGAGCCCTGGTCACTCCATAGCCTTGAAGGACAGAAGTAATCATCCATGATAACTGCCAGATTTAATATCAAGGCAGCCTGCGCATGTATGTTCCATAACCTTAAACAGTAAAACAAATCCATTTCACCCCCCCCAACACAGACGATTATTAGACCTGAAGTTTTTATTAATATTATTACGTTTTCTTTCATGTCTAGAGAACAGGGGATTTCATGTTTTACATTTACAACCTGAAACCTACCAAACTTGTACTATTTGTTAACAAGTAAACATCTCTGACAGCTGCAAAATTAAATTTTTGCCTAGCGTGAAACGTGTTTATTTAACTAGCATGGTGGTGACCTTCTTCTGCCTTGAAGAAGTGTTAAGTATTAAACAAGGTTGACCGTTCTATTATTTAGGCCTTGAGGACTTTTGGGAAAAGTTCAGAGTAGCACATGCCTACATTTTGCAGTACAGCTGTATCTACAATGTGCCTTAATTTTACATAAATAAATAATAAATGTTTAATGTTTAATATAGTTACCTATAGACCATAGGTGCAGTAAGCATCAGAGTTGTTCTGTTTATTTCTCAGATTGGTGATTTAACAGCAATATTATTTGTTTCCATTTACAGAAATTTTCTTCTATATATTTTTTTAAAACATTGCATTATTGTCAAATGTTCTTACAACTGCAGTGTCTTCATCTAAATGAGCATAAAAATGAAAAAACTAAAACGTTTAAAATTGTACTATAAGAAATATGTTAAATGTAAGCATATGGTGGGGGGGGGCAGCTGAATGATTCAGCAGGGCAAAACCTGTACAGGAGTTCTGCATTATACAATCAGTTATATATTTATTGTGATGGTCCAATGCGAGCTATTGTCATGGGAACCAAAATCTGTAAATAGAATATAAATAAATAAAATAAAAATATAAATAAATAAAAATAAATTTAAAAAAAATTATATATATATATATATATATATTTTTTTTTTTTTCCAAATAGCCTTTTTTAAGATATGAAACTTATCCCTGATAGCACAGAATACACTCTGGGCACAACACAAACCCCCTGCAGGGATCACACATGATAAGGGCAATATGGACTCCCCAGTGTATCCAGCTAACACATTTCTGACTATAGCACAAAACAATAGTGTCCAGAGCTGCTGTATTCGTCCACTTTATAATCCCGTGATCTCCACACACAGAGTGCTGAGAGCCACACTCATCCCATTACCTATGAGTGAACAGCATCACACTGAGCCACCATGAGTTTCAAAGAGCTGCGCTGTAAACATTTAAAAAATGTAGCTAAAAATATCCTAATGATAAAAATCATATTCATTGGAGAACAGATACCTCAGAATCCCAAAAAAGCTTTCAATGCAACACCTCACTGAAGAACTGAGGGCTGAAAGCTTTATGTAAAACATACTGCTGCTGCTGCTATTTTTCTACTAATACTACTACTACTACTATAATAATAATAATAATAATAATAATAATAATAATAAAACAAATAATAAAATTTGTCTTGAATTTACAGTCAAGAGAACAGTAAGATCTTTCACAGATTTCCTTTCAAATATTTTGTCCATGACAAGCCATTGCTCATAAAACATCTATTAGTAAAAAAAAAATCTATACGAAATTAATTTTAAATTAATTATTTAATGCACTAATTTCTAAATTATACCATAAGCAATAAACTGGGCATGTTTACTGAAACCTTGGCTGGTTACTGGTGTATAAGTAGCCAGAACATTCTGCAGCTACCAGGCAAAATACCCATATTTCATTTCTTACTAAGTACTTACTGTAGAATATTTGGTTGCTTTCAGCTGGTTAGGTGAGTTTCTGTGTAACAAAGAATTATATTAGATAAGCCATGTAGCAATAACTTAATATTTCTTTTTATCTTAGCATGTAAGCGAGTGAACAACTCATTCAGTGAAGAATGTCTGAATAATTCTTAGCAAGGTGAGCAGGCACTGTTTCATTTTATTATCACTTCCAGTTTTCAATATAAAGAAAAATGCTGCCAAAAATGTTGTGGCAAACAAGCTGATATACAACTTAGGCCAAAAACTGTTTGTGTATCATTGCATATTCCTGGTATTCTCGGGGTTATTCTAGAAAACTGTTGCCAAAAGGTGTGGAATTGCTTACTTTACACTGAAAGGAATGGGTCTGTAGATTAACATTGTAGAAATATATGTACATCTTCCTCTTAGCATTTATATTCCTTTATATGACTAGGATATAGGATATACTATAAATCATTTTAGAAAGCACAGTTTTATTATGAGCACCCACGTACATATATATTTATGTTATTCCAATAGAATGCGCAGTGTACATTTGTGGAATTGGGCATGTTTATGCCTGCATACACAGAATAGGAATTCACAACTGTAAAAAAAGCAACACTGTTAAAACGGTGCTGCATTAACATAAAAAATATGTGCATTTGTTTAAAAAGACAGAACTGAACCCACACCCCTAGAGATACAGGCTATCAGAACTAGCCACTGAGCTACCATGGTACTTGTATAAATGAGAGTCCAAGCCCATGTTGTGTAATGTTTGAATTGTATGGTTTCATGAGGTTGTTCAAATACAGATTGGACTTGGACGAAAACTAGTAATATCCATGCAGATATTCATCTGAATTTGGGGTTATCAAATCAGGCTAAATTGCTAATCCTGCTTTCTGGAATACACCCTGGTATATACATATAAACTGACATAAGGCCAGGTGGGGCTTTTTATTAAATAATACTCTTACACTGCCACACTCACGTAAGGAAAAACATGGGTGGTTTTACATGTAAGACAGGGTTGTAAGGACTTGTGTGAATATCTGGTTTTGGGTAACAAGGAGGCTACCACTAGGGCAATGGTGGCCAGCTGTGTCAAATGCTATATAATGAAAAAAAGCAGGAGATGATTTCCTTTTTGCACACTCAGGAGCCTTTTTGTGCATTTCAATTGCATTTTTGTACAAGGCTTCTGATGAAATGCTCTTTCTGTAAGTGTCAGGAGATGGCAGCCCCTGTCAAGTTTTACTTTGCTAAGTATGCTTCAAAAAGGATGGTAAATGAGTAACAGAAGGGAAGGGATTCAAATGATTGGTATTTATGTGTTTAATTAAGGAAAATGTAAGCTTCTAGAAACACTTGACACTGAATTTATAAAATGAGTGTTTATGAGGAATTTGATGGTGATTGCCCTAAAACTTTACGTGGTGAAATTATTTTGCAACCTGTTTAAAAGTAAGTAAAAGGTGAAATTCATTCAGATTTTTACCAATTGCTTTGTCTACGTTGCTGGTCTGAAAAAGTTTCCATTATTAAAAACACAAAGATCAGCTAATGTAGTACAATGGATCTAAAAGTGTTGGAGTGTGAATTCCCCCCGGTAATCAGGACAAGAGTGAGATTAGTCCCCCAAGCAGGAGATTCGGGTCTTTAGCTCAGCAGGCTAATCGTCTTGTCTAGTAACTCTGTGCAGGCTGCGAGTTTGAGACCTGGTCACCCCTGTGACAGTAGAATACTTTTATAAGCAAAATGTAATGAGACAAAATAAAAAAATGTGAGGCAGAAAAAATAAATATATTGTGTTTGAACTTGAAAGTTTTTAGATTCCCTCCACTGAGTTATCTACTCCCAAATTAATGTCACCAATGACATTATTGATTAAAGATATTAGTCATACGAGCTACCCACGTCCACTGTAACTTAATGTTTTATACAGACTATTAATAGAAATTGGCTTTTTCAAGACTGATTGGTCATTATGTCAAGGGGTAGAGTGGGTCAGTGGTGTTGCCTTAAACCTTCAGAGCTTAGAGTTTAAATATTGCTTACAGTGTGTGGGTGCAGGTGGAGTCTGTATGTTCTCAGTGTGTTTTGTGGGTTCCCTCTAGGTACTCCAGTTTCCTCCTCCAGTCCAAAGACATGCTTTATAGGGTGTTTAGAAATTGCCCATAGAGTGTGATTGTGTGTGTGTGTGTGTGTGTGTGTGTGTGCGTGCAACTGTGCCCCGTGATGGGTTGGCACCCCATCCAATGTGTCCCTTATGTTGTGCCTTAAACTCTATGGTATGGGTTTCAGACCTCCTGTGACCTTACATAGAATAAGTGGCACGGATGGATGAAATTACATAAAGCGACACTGTCTTGGCAGTAAAGGCAACTAACAAAGTTCAGAAAATGCACATGTGACAAAATCATCAAGCATCTCTGCCAGGCCTGTTTAATAGTGAGCTAAACACAAGCCAGCATCCAGACAGGTCCCCAGAGAACATGTTTAAAAACCTCTCCTGTAGCTATGTCGTCACTGTTACTTTTTACAATGCACCTGGCCAATGAACATTCAGTTTAATTCAGTTTAAATCCTATTAACACTTGGTGGTGGGCGATAGATGACAAACAGCTTTACTGCAGTAGGCAATAAGCCTTAATGTCCAGCAGGGAGGGGCACGCATTGAAATCAGGACAATTTCATTTTGCATTTAACCACTTTCTTCTGCTTTAAAGACACGTAACATAGGGAATACATAAGTAATGGATTCTATGGAGTAACTTTATCATGTAGCAGCTCAGCAGTGTACCTGGCTTATTGTATAAGACTTGTGAAAGGTGTTTTAATGTAAACTTGGAGTATTTTGATGCTCCATGGGATCATTTCACATGCTAAACCCGCTTGAGAGGAATGGGATACGGTCACAGCTGCAGCGCTAACACATGGCAAGACAATCAAGCGGTCAGTTTAGCCCATTCAAAGGAGCCAGGGATACAGTGCCAGCAAAACAAATTGTGCCCTTAGCTTTGAATGGAGACTGGCTGCAGCTGAAGTCCTAAATATTCCGTAGCTTCATTTCCATGGTAATCAGTAAAGTGTTGGACTTAACGGTTTTACATTTCAAGTCGTCACGTTAAATACGTTTTGGGCAACAGTTTGATGATGCATTATCTTTTTCAATAATACTGAACATGTATATACTTACATGTAGATGTATTTATTGAGATTATAAGTGCTTATTAATTGACATTACTATGCTTGGTTATTTTTAGGAAATGCATTGTCCCTGTGAATTACACACACACACACACACACACACACACAACACTCAAATCAAATTAGTTTTATTGTATACCGTGTTCTATACCATTTCAAATACTACAATGCTAGTTTTATACTTATGTGCTATACAGGGCTAATTTTAACACATTAAACTGTATCTATTTGTAAAGGAAAATTTATTGAACACAAATGAATTTGAATGGCTTTCATGTTCTGATTTTAAAACTATCATATTTAGTTTTCACAGCCAGCTGATTTATTCAAAGGATGTTATAGGATGCATTATGCTGATATGGTTACCTGCATAAGAGGGATATATGTATATTGCAAATTACTGCTTTGTACATATATATATATCCAAGACTTTGGACAACCTAAACAAAGTGGAAATGGGTTAAATATGTAATATCTTAATTCCTGTTTGCATTTAATTTCAATATATATTCCCATGTTTCATAGAAGGAAACAATTTCACCACTTTATTTCAAACCCTGAAGATCTGTTTCCCAATGTATCCACATTTGCAGAATTTCTATCGTGTTCTGTCTCCAGTAGTTCTGCTCACTTACCCAGTTTTGACTATTCTGAAGAAGTAATGACATGAAATCAATGTCCAAGTACATCTGTGGTCTTTCTGCAACTTGAGGGTGGCATAAAACGTTTGTGGAAGAAGCCTGCCTCAGTCCAATCATGTTTAAAAGCTGGACAGTGTCCACCCCCAGGAGAAGATGTAATGAGTACAAGCTGCTCACTCCAGTGGGAAGCTAACTGTTTTTCATTATCAAAACCATATTCTTGCATATACGGTATGTATTTGTGGTATCTTATTCATGTGTACTTTGATGGCAACGGAAGTATTTACATAATGGTTGACTGCAGGGTAAAGGTTATCAACTTCAGGCCATTGATGTTAACTTTATATTGAACAGCTCAAAAAATGTAATTTTTTTTAATAATGTACAAAGACTGAATGCATGTTTACCGGCTACCAGTGTTTCCTGTTCTGTCCAGTCCTGCTTTGCCTGTGCTCCAACCTACTACATAGCCAAGGCCCCAGGTCCCCAAGTCTTTGGCAGAATTGCCCACAGCCCAGCCTGGTTCCCCAGTTCCTACATCTGCCTTGTGCCAGGCCTGCAGACTGGTCCCAGAGCTCCTGCTTGCCATCGGGGCACATTGTCTATGCTGCTGCCTGCAGCCCAGGATGCCACACTACCAGCGCTCCAGTCCAGGTCCAAGAGTCTAGAGAAGGTTCGTTTGGCCTTGTCGCCTGTCAGGCTTCCTTTGTCTCTGGATTCACAGCCTGCTGTTCTTCCCTCCTTGTTTATATGTTCCCCAGGTCCTCAAGTCCAGCAGTTCAGTCCCTGGTCCTGACATCTGTCTCGCCGTCTGCTCAGCAACCAAGCTCCCTAGAGAACCCCTGGCCTAGTTCCTGGAACCCTGTTTCTGGGTTTCCGCCTGGCTCAAGAGGCCTATAGAGGGTCCGGCCAGGATCCTTGAATTTAGCACCGACACCACAGCCTGGCTGCCAGGCCTCAGTGCCTGTGCATCAACCTGGCTCCCAGGTTCTCCTGCTGCCATCCCAGCAGCCACCAGTCCTACTATCAGCACAGCAGCTGCCTACCCATCTGCTGTTAGTCCAGTCCCAGTCCCTGTTCAGCCTTCGGTCCTGCCACCTGTGTTGTCCATCCTGTCCTCTCTCAACCTTTTTTCCCTAGGCCACACTGTTCAGCCCACAGCCTGAAAGTTAACCCTAGGATGCCCCCAGTTAGTGGACCATTGTATTGCCCCAATCTAACCATGCTACTGTCTTCCACAGTGTCAGAACTTGTGCTCTGGTTCATTATAGTGGCCCATGCCCAGGGGAAATTATCATGTTTTAAATTGCCTGTTTGATTCTAGTTAATTACATGGTGGTGTTTGTTTTGGATGTCCATAGTTTTTGTAACCCTTGTGCCTGCCCAGTCCTGTTTTACTTTAGTCTGGTTTTAGTCCCTTATGTTGTTAAGTCCTGTCCCTTGGTTCTGTTCCCTGCTGTTGTCTTGATGTTAGTCTGGCCCTAGTCCTGGTCCTTCCTGATGTGCCCCTTCTCTTCCCCCTTTCCCTGATCTGTTACCTGGTCCCTGTCCTAGTCCTAGGTGTTACACTACTCCTTCTTGTGTTCAGATTCCATGGTCTGGTGTGGGTTCCCTGTTTCTGTCCCATCTTTTGGCTTAGTCCTTTTCTTATGCTTGTCTTCAGGGGGGTCCCAACCCTTCATGTCTTCTCTGGTTTTTATTTTTTATTTTTCTCTCTTTGCTTGCCTCATATACCGCATCTGGAGTGGCCTGGGAGAGAGGGAGGGTACTGTCATGCCCCCTGTGTGCACTAGACATTGTCCTTGCCCTGTTTATTGGATTTTCCTCTTGTTTCCCTTCACGTTAGTTAATTCAATCAGTGGTTTCCACCTGTGCTCTGATTCTTTGGTTCCCTATATATGCTCTGTTTGTATTACTCCCTTTCCAGTTGTTATGTGAATGTTAGTTCATGGTTGATGAACACACACACACACAAACACTCAAATCAAATTAGTTTTATTGTATACCGTGTTCTATACCATTTCAAACACTACAATGCTAGTTTTATACTTATGTGCTATACAGGGCTACTCTTAACACATTAAACTGTATGTATTTGTAAGTATACTGTATGTATGATGCACTGCCTTGTTTTCTAGTTGGACTGTTTGCTATTTTGTAGTGCTTCGTACTGGGGAGTATGCAGTGTTAATGTTCACAGAGCCATGTAAGCCATAGATGCCTGTTAAGTATGTTTTGCCATGCTTTCCCTTGTTGCCTTGCCTTTTAATACATCCTCCCTTTACCCCAGCTGAACCTCACCCCCCCCCCCCCATAATTCTTAACACCGAGGTATTGTTTAGAGTTCTTCTGATAGTCTGTATCTTTAGAGTTTGTACTGAATATTACTAGTATTCTCTTCTCTGGTCTCTTGATTGGTGGTTCCCTCCTAGTTTTTTTTTTTTATTATTATTTGGTATTCCCTGATGTGCATTTTCTGTCTAGTTTTAGTCTTCCCTATAGTCTTATGTTCCTTTTGGACTAATCTTCTGGTTACTGACCTCACGTGCTGTTATTCCTGGATTGGGCTTTTGGACTGTGTTTTGGGATATTGCAAATAAATATAGCATTTTGACCTACACCGCCCTCTGGTTTCTGGCTGATAGTTACATTTGCAGGTTTGACAGTTCTCTTCACAGGTAATGTCTATGAGGATAAACATCTAGATATAATTCCCTATTAATCTTGCCTGATATTGCATTTGAAAAGTAGCCATGGAAAAGAGCGGTAACAACTAAATACGTGAAATGAATGCTTCAGCACAAAAGACATTTTACATGTCCTCAATACCTGAGAACGGTTTAAATAAAGTATATTAGTACTTTCATTGTTGTTGGAACAGTATGTGGGACTACATGGGCACCTATTTATTTTTGGGGGGTGGGGAGCCCCAGTGTAAGACATTGCTTAGGGTCCAGGATGTTCAGAAACAGCCCTGGTTTTAGTAAATGACTGATGTAACCGCACGCTACTTATGCAAGACTTTTAAATTATTGTTCATCTACACATCATGCCACCAAAAGTCATAAATGCACCTCACATATTTTCATTTAGAATTTATCTCTCAAAATACATAAAAAAAACTAAAGAATAAATTGTATGCATGTCATGTTGTATGGTATTATGCATACTTAAGCTTTGTATTTTGTCTCAGTAAATTAGTGTGAGTTTATTGTAATTCGTCCCCAGTGCTTGTTTCCTTCATGGACATTTCATATTAATGTCTGACATTGAAAAAAAGCTAAATTTTTAAACTCATAAAGAACAACATGCAAGAACAAACAAGGTACATATGCTTGATATTAGACCTCAGATCTATTGGCAGACGTTTTGAAAATTCAACCGAAGGGATTTAATAATTTTGCTTTGTAAACAAAGTTATATAACTTAAAAAAAAATGCATTTTGAGAAGGAATACAGTAAAATTTTTAGATTTAGGTATATTGCCAAGCTGCTCTACATTGTTTAAAATTTGCATACATTTTATAAGGTGTTTTAACAAAATCAGTAAAAGTAATGCATGCTGGCAAGCTTGTCTAGTGCAATTTAAATTCTTCCACAAATCACAGAACAAGATAAAAGCTTATCATGTCATGTGAAGTGTCTTGGATTCCAACAAAGCATTTTCCTCCATCCATCATCCTCTGCTGAGGTAATATGAAGGTTTTCCTAAACAGAAAGGTCAGGAATACCTTGGATGTGGTACCATGACCTGTCTGAGACAACAACCTTACCACTCAGTCGCCATGCCTACACAAACATACAATATATGATTGTACCAAAGCACAACTTTGTCCTGGAAAAGCAAGCTAAAGTAAAACAGGTAGGCACTATTTCTGTGCTCGGCTCTGTGTTGTGTTGAATGTGGATTTATAGACGGGTTTAAAGCTTATGTTCTTTTTGTAGACAGCATATGCAAATTGAGCCCAAACTGGTACTGTTCATCCTGTAAAATAAATCAATAATATAATTAAATTATGCACATTCTCCTCCTTAGGGTTGGGGCTTTGCTCCTCCAAGTCAGTGAAATTGCTCTTTAGGTTCATAGGATGATTAGATGACAGTATCTCTGCACAACAACCTTCGAGACTTGGCATAGGAACAGGGTAGAGGAGCTCGTAGTCTGCTCGCAGTTCTGTATATGCCTGTATAAACAAGGATGTTTATGTTTTCTGAAAATGCAAGATGGAAGCGTCAAAATAAACAAATCACAAATAGTGTCCTTTATGGATTTTTGTTTTTTTTTATCAGTTATCAGTACCTGAATCAGTCATGTTTTGTGGTGTGTATACACACAGATTTTACTCCAGAACACTTTCTATATACATTGTTATATGATAGGCTAAAAGTCATAATGTGTGCTTATAGTGATGCTGCAACAATATGAATGGTGGAGAGGTATGGGCAAGAAAAGACATTCACTTTGTACAAAAAAATTGCCATAAATGACATATATGTATCACGTATTTCTCCCTCAGATAAACCAGCAGTACTGGGTTGCAATTACAGTGTATTTAATCACAACCATGTAAAGACAAACTTGAAGCTTGTAACGATTGAATTACATAATTTTTTCTTCACCATGGTCCAGAAACTAACAAATGGACACCATTAGTCTGTTTTCCTTTAACATGGCCAAAGCAGCTCAGCCAATCATTGTTCAAAAAGCTCTCTAGCAGCCTGGACAGCTGCTGTTAGCTGTTAGCCAGCTGTCCTCTTCATTTAGTTGGCATTATTCATTCTTGTAAAAGAACAAAGCTGTTTGCAACAGCCTCATATGTTTCATAAGCTGAAACAAACAATACTCATATTTTGAAGCTCAGTAACTACTCTAATACCCCACTGAATTCATAAAGGCTTGTTTTTTTGTCTTCCTCAGCTGTTACTCAGGTTAGTACTGTTTAACACAAGCATGCTGAGTGCGTCATACCAAGGGTGGAGGTTTGCTTTCAACATTACTAGGGACCAAGTCAGCTTCCAACCCTCTTAACATGAAACATTTTGGAGATCACAAAAAAAAAACTGGCAGGGACAATTTGGTACTCCTACAATATTGGTAGGGACATGTCTCTGCTGTCCATACTGAAATACATACCCCTGCATTATAAATTGTTATGAGAACTAATGCTGAAACGTGGTTTATACAATGATAGTAAGATTTTACGTTTATACTTTTGGGACAAACAGGATTATATAAAAAAATCTCCTCCCCAGAAGAATGGACACATGCCATTTCTTTGCCGTTATATAACCACTCATCAAGAAATTGAACAATGTGTGATGCCCGTGCACAAGTACTCGTGTTTGTTTATTTTCTTTAAACCTGTGAAGATATTTTTCCACATGAGATTGTTTGTGCAAATACAATTCAGCAAATTCAAGCTAAAATCTCCTAAACAAAAAGAAGGATTTAAAATTAGAATCGTAGGCTAGCTGCATGCCTCATCTTAGCGTATTATGGGAAATTGGCTACACAAGTTTGTTTCCACTTAATATTCATGCAGTTATGTACATATTACCCAAACCAAAACAAACAAAAAATTATGGCAATTTGATTAATACTGCATAGTGCTTCTTAACATATAGATGTTTGATTTTACTAAGTTACTGAGGATACATGCATTTTGGGTTAATAATTTTATTTGGAAGACTTTACCCTCCTGAGAGAGTCTACATGCCCTTCTTATCTCACAGGCGTTTGAAAAACCAAACACTAATCTTTCCAGCTGTAAAAACTATGTTTTTTTTGACAGTCATTTGAAACCTCTTCTCTGTGCCTGCCTTTTTTGCTTATACAGTAGGGTGAAATATTTCATTTTTGTGCTACAAATTTCAATGCACCAAAGATTTTTTTTCCCTTTATATTTCTCTGCTTTCTGTTAAAATGCTTTGATGTCTGCGTCTTTACCGTTTTTCATTTTATAGAAAAGAGAATGCAACTTGTTCCTGATATTTGATAGTTTTACAAGTCAGTGGAGCCCAGCAGGAAGATGGTGAAAAAAGAGTTTAAGGAAAATGAGAGAACCAGACAGGAAAGAACACTCTTTTCTGGCAGTGCAAATTGATATTCTAAGTCACAACATCAGCTTGCATACTGTGTATGAATGTGCACATACAGGGAGATGGATGAAAACAGATATCCAGTTGAATCCAAGCAGCCCAACAAAAACCGTTTGTTTCTCAGCTCACATCAGATAAGTTTACATGATGATGAAGCTTCCTTTAAGAAAAGGAGTCCACATGAGTGCGAGATAGGATGCCATCACACTATTAGGTATGGGACCTTTTCCATATGCATTTAATGTTTATCTTGTATAAATTGTGCTTTTGAATATGGGTAATAAACAATTATTAAATTTTGCTTTAAACTCACACATCCTAAAAGGCATTTACTGATGTAAGTGACTATAACGTTATTAATGTGGGGAAAAAGAATTTCCCTGTGATATATGCAAATAGAGTAAGTTTACAAGGGCAAGCAATACAACACTCTATGCAGTTTACATGTGTTTGCTGTGCCTGCTAATGTTTAAGGCCTATTATTTTCATTAACATACTTGCTAGTAGTGCTTTGTGCTTATAACCTGCAAGTTAAGTTTGGCAAACACATTTGCTAAATTAATGTTTAAAATGTCTTTGTATTTAAGTGAAACTGAACATGAAAATGCACCTTTCCCTATAGTTTTTGAAATCAGTCTCCCATGCACCACAGATGTGCGAGTTCTGAGACGTTGTCATCAGTGATGTCTTACGGAGGAACGGTAGAAAATCAGCTCCCTGGGGAAGGGGAGTGGTTTAACCCATGTTAGGCTGAAATAAAAGGCACACTCTCAAGACCCACTTAGGATCTCAAACTTTCCAGTAGCACACAGGTTATATTACGTAAAACCGCCAAGTCACAACGGCAGCACCTTTGTGCACAGATTTCTAAATTGTGAAGTTTCTGAATTTTTCATAACCTTCTGTTTTTTTTTGGCTTTTCTTTCCTTTCAGTGAAGAGAGCCCCCGGAGCAGAAAGAAATGATTCTCCTGTTGGCCTTTGTTTTAATTTTTGGCCAAGCGTGTTGCAACATAGGTCCCAGCACGCCAGCCTACTCAGCAGGTGAGACCCGTGTACATGCATGACATATGTTTAAGCATGCAGGACATGCATGTAGGCTGTGGTGTGGATCAGTTTAACATGCATGTAGGCTGGGTGTGGATCAGTTTAACATGCATGTAGGCAGTGCTGTGGATCAGTTCAATTGCTGGTTTCCTCTGTTCGGTATAAAGATTTAAATCTCTTTTTGGGGTTGATATTATAAATGCATGATCTGCCCCTTAAAATATCTCACTGTCCATGCCCTGTAATGAAATAAGTTTATTCTTCATTATTGATCATATGAAATGTAATTGTGTAGGTGTAACATCCTACTACATCCTAATTTGAATTACATTTTAATTACATCCAAGGAGAAAATTGGACCTTGAGCAGTGTGCTTAAATTGATATATTTCTTGGTTGCATTCTTTGGTATGTTAATACATTTAATACATGGTGTAATAGTCATTTTCTCTATATAAAACATAATTTCAGTATAACAGTCTACCTATGCAGTCCATGACAATTGGTCAATATTGTACGAATTAGCAAATTAAAACGTCCTCTATATGGTCAGAAGGCATTTTGTTCCAGATGCTATAAGCACACCCACAGTGCTTCCATATCCTTAGTGCTGCCAGGAGACCAAAGTAATGCAATAAAGTTTAACAGCTACAGTACAGCATTACACTCACACTGAATCCACATTTCCACATGACGTAATTTTATATATACCTGGAAAAAGTGCTGGTGCTGTGATGCATTTTACACCACTGTGTTGGTGTTGGCAATTCAACATTCAATGGTACATATCTAAGAAAACACACAGCTGTCTAGCATTATCTAGATGGGATTAGATTACCAGTGCAAATGAAAATGGTTATTTTGCATTTATATAAACAGATTAGGAAAACAAAAAAAGAAAAATAATCTGAGGTTTAACATAGTCATGGAATGTATTATAAATATTAATACATTTTTATGTTAAACAGCCTTTAAAAGCTTTTAGTTATTGGATGAAAATGAAACAAGAGCACTATATTGAGGACTTCTGTAATGTTTTTAGCCTTGGTTTTGGAAAATGTATCATTGAAACTGTGTGTTTATACATTATCTAAACAGTAACGGTCAATTAGCTCAGTTACCTTTGATTTATTGTCTGTCTGTACTTTCTGGGGAACAGATGTTTCCCGTTTGTGGGTTGTATAGTAACTCATTGTGTGAATGAAATCGTGTATGATCATAAACCTGGTAGGTCTTGGCTGCAGAATAAATTTGTCCTCATAGACTTTATGGAACCACAGTAAATAACATTTTTGTTCACATTAATGGCTTTTTCTCAACTCAAAACGTGTTGACTGCAATGGAGCCATGTTTGCATGACTCAAACCTTTGCTAACCAGTCATAGTTGGATCGATGACAGCAATAAACCTCACGACCAGTCGCAAAGAAAACGTTTTTGAAGCTCCTTGTACTGCTAAAGGGTTTGACTTCAGCACCTCCTGGGGAGTTTTTTCATGATGTTATGGCTGTGTTGTGTGGCACCGTGCCCCTTTTTGTGGGCAGAAGTTTTACTGAGAATCTCTGTTCATTTCTCTGCAGCTCCATACTCTGTAACTCGAAAAATACTAACATTCAATTTCATAAAGAACTTGTTATTGGAGCATGTTTTGGGGCTCCTGGGGGATTAATGCAATTTGTTTCTGTGTGTCTTTTTTTTTTTTTTCTAGTGACCAGTTTGCTTCCTGCCACATTTGGCAGTCATGTAACAAAAATCTGGCATTTTGCCAGTAATTAGACAACACTCTCTGGCATTGATTGAATACATGAGCATGACAGTCTGATATTATTATGAAAAAATTATGTAGTGATGTTCAAGTTTTTAATAAGTTAGACTTTTACAGCTTCACTCTTTTTCTTATTTACAGTTTGGGATAGGGAATCTATCTTTGTATTTTGATATCACACTTTATATGCTAAATTTTTTTTTTTTAATTGTGATGGTAGTGGGGGTGGGTACAGCATTGTCAGGATTCTTTATATGAGATGAAATTATGTTCGTAATATCAATACTGCACTTGGTCAAAATAGTGCCTAAGAGTTTCCTCCATAGGTGAGAGTGGTGAAGGAGGTTGCATGATGTTATAGGTTGGCCCACCCGTCTTTAACTCAAAGAAACGTGGAAAATGTTCTGCGTTAAAAAAAAGAGCCAAAAGAACATTGATTCCTGTAGCTAAGGAAGCCTGCAGCTAAGGAAGCCTGCGGTTTAACAGCTCCTTCTACAAAGGGTTTATTAAGAAGTTTGCTGAGCAGTCACAGACCAGAAACAAAGGCTGTATGGTCTTCTCAAAAAGCCCAGGGACAGTGGGCACACAGTGGACAAGTCTGCAGAATAGAGACATTAGCTAAGTATTGAAACGATTAGTTATGTTTATTCATGTGTGGGTTCGGCAAATCAAAACTCCAGCTAAAAGGTATTTGAGCATTCTCAAAAACAAGTAGCAGTTAAGGTAACAGGCAGTAGAAGTCAATGTAAGCTCATATTCTGAGGATTTAGTAGTTTATGGTATGGTGTTATTTATACAGTATATTGTCTTAATCTCATGCTTTCTTGTTAAATTTTATCTGCTTCATTAAAGTGTAGAAATTTACAGTATATATATATATAAAACTTTCATGTATATACAGTATATATTTTTTCAGAAAACCTCACTAACATTTTAATAGAAGTATATGAATTGTAAAAACAATCATTCTGCCAAGACAGTAGTCACATGCATACATTGGCCTATTTCTGAATGCGTCACATCCATGTGCTCACTAACATGTTCCAGGGGCTCGATTCCTTTGTTGGCAAGCTGCCCAGCCTGCATTGCCATGCTGCATTAAATGAAAGGGCACAATTTAACCTTACAAATAAATTTACGATAGTGAAACTGTTATGTCTATTCATAACATTTAGAAAAAAATGGATGCTGATGGTTTAAACAGAACCATTGGCTGTTGTCCAGTGTTAAACTAATCTTGACAATAGGAGGCCTTTGTAAAAGTTCTTCAGAGATTGGGTGGCCTACATGAGGTTCTACCGCTTAGGTTAAACCACTTCCACTGTTTAGTTTTGTAATGCCATGGAGTACAGCTAGATTTGGGGACCCTTCAGGGTTTCTGGTGAACAGCAAAACTGTTCATTTACAGCTGTGACGTCTGATAAATGGCTTATTAAAGTGCACCAGATTTTATCTGTAGGTGAAAGTTCAGCTGTCTTCAGGTGCAATAAAACTGCAGCTGTCTTGGAAATCTAGATGTATGTCTTTTGTCTTATCATTTTACTGAGCCATTAAAGGTTTCCTGTAGTTGCAATAACTACCATCATGTTCTTCCTTAATTTCAGAAAATGGCCATCACCTGAATGTCGTTACGCAGCATGAAAAAGTGTTAGTTTGGCGAGGTGGCAATGCCACTTTGCCATGCAGGTTCAGCCACAATTCTCACGACCATTTTGACAACGGAGAAGCAAGAATCAGGTGGACCAAGCTGTCGCCAGGCTTCTCAAAGGAGACAGATGTGCTGCTGTCCATGGGCATGCACCAAAATTCTTATGGTCACTACAGTGATCGCGTGTTCCTGCGGACACACGATCAGTATGATGCCTCGCTAATCATCACCGATGTCACCCTGGATGATGATGGCATTTATAAGTGTGAGATCATCAGCGGCATGGATGACGGCACTGGCACGGTGACTTTGGAGCTGCTGGGTGAGGTTCCACTGTGCACATAAATCCACACCTTCAGACGCCACAGGTGTGCCCTTGTGGCTTGTAAATATAAACACGAGAAAAGACTTGCAGCTGTGCAGAAGACATTTCTCTGGTATGTCTCTGCTTATTCTTCATATCTGGCTTGTGGTCATTAAACAAGGGAATCACAGCCATGAGAGCAGAATCACTACAATGAGCCTGTTCATTTGGCATTCATGTCTGCTGAAGTCTTTTGCAGTGCATACACATCAGAACCATTTGCTGTGTCGTAGCTCTGAAAGCTAGCATCAATGCATAAACTCTAAACGTTTAATGGTAACTTTGAAAATGCAATCAACCATGTGTTTATTAACTTGCAAAAGTTACACCAATTTCCAAAAACCTTTATTTATTCTATCCAAATCAATAAGTTGATAACTCCTAAACATTTTTGTACACCACCTCGCTTTATGATAATATGCAAAAAAATTGTTATTGTCACAAAAGTTTTTAGTCAAACACTTCATTTTTGCAAGTTGTATAAAGAAATTGTGATTTTATTTATTCTGAAGATTATAATAATCACTTTACATGAATAATGTAATGTTAAGCACTATATATATATATATATTACTGTCACTACCTTTACGGCTGGTGAGTTAATTTGCATAATTGTTGTAAATTTTCTTTAAGGGAAACAATTAACGTATGTCAAAAACAACACACTAATACTGAGTTTTGTCTGCCAATAACAGGTGTTGTGTTCCCTTATTCTCCACGTCTGGGACGCTACAGCCTGAACTTTCATGATGCAGAGAAGGCCTGTCTGGAACAGGATGCTGTTGTGGCATCCTTTCACCAGCTGTTCCATGCTTGGAAAACCGGGCTTAACTGGTGCAATGCTGGCTGGCTGAGCGATGGCACCGTGCAATACCCAATCACCGTTCCCCGGGAACCCTGTGGCGGCAGAAATTTAAATGCCGGCGTAAGAAATTATGGTCAGCGAAGTAAGAGTAACAGTCGCTATGATGTTTTCTGCTTCACTTCAAAATATAAAGGTTAGTCACTTCTTTAATATTGCTTTTCTTTTAATGTTCTGTCAACACAATTGAGTTTTTTATGTACTTGCACTATTAATGCCATTAAATTTTATATTGGGCTAATCAAATGTGGAAATTCTTTTTATTTCTATTAAACAATAAAAGGCTCCTGAAATGAAAAATGTCCGATTTTGTACTGCTTATAAAATTTGCAGACGTTTACAGGAGAAGAGACCAGTTCCCATTGTTTCATAACTGAGCTGAAGGTGTATTTTTCTTTTTTTGTTCCTCAGGGCACTTCTTTTACGTAGAACATCCCACCAAGCTGACGTACAACGAGGCTGTGCAGGCATGCAGGCACCTTGGTGCTGAGATCGCCAAGACAGGCCAGATATACACCGCCTGGAAGCTGGAGGGCTACGATCGCTGTGATGCCGGCTGGCTGGAGGACGGCAGCGTCCGCTACCCCATCTCCAGGCCCAGGAGAAACTGCAGTCCCAATGAGGCCGCAGTGCGCTTTGTCGGATTTCCAGACAAGAAGCAGAAGCTGTACGGTGTCTACTGCTTTAGGGCCTTCATGTAAGCTGGGAAAACGAATAAGATCAACTTCAGTTCCATCAAATAAAGTCGAATACTTAATCTCTACCTAGCATGAACTCCAACTGTGATAACCATTTTAAATACTAAAGCTCAAGTGTTTTAATACTATTACTATGTACTTTTGTAACCTTGGAGGAATGCTCCTATACTCATAACCATTTGCATTGAAGTTCATAAAACTAATGCAGGTTAGGACAAGAGGGAAAGAAGCACATACACAGGACAATTCAGTCAAATAATCCAAATACTGACACCTCTTTATGAACAAACTGGGTAAATACCTAGAAGCTTGATGAAACAGAAAAATTTACTCTGGGCTCTTAGAAATATTGAAGGGACACCACTATGATGACTAAGCAAGGAACTAGCATTACTAGCATTGTATTATTAAAATACTCAAAGTAATTATGTCAGTTTGATTAAACAAAGGCGGTTTTTGCCTTGGAAGGCTGAGCCTAGAGTTTTCTATTTTCCAGACTACTCTCAGAAGTGGTATTGACGTGGCCTCATTTGAAGTCGCATTAAAAGAAGGTCTCGGTAGTGATGATACTGTTGTCAATGGGTGATGTCACAGAACCCGCTGACAACATAGACACACTAACAGCAACTTTGGTTGTGTCACCCTTACTGAGGTATCAGCTTAAGTCCCTTAGACCCAGCATTAGTCACTTAGCTGTGCTTGTTTGAAGCAGTAAAACAAGCAACACTCCAGAGTTTTACTCCTTAGACCCTTAGAGGTATATGTGCACAATCTGAGTGCTGCTAAATATTAAACAGCAGCTATAAGTAGGTCTTCATAACGCAGGGTCTAACTGGGTCTTTCTTTCAGTAAAGTAGGAATGAACTCAGAATTAAATTATGTTGACACTTATACATAAAAATGATGAAATAACCTTTCTTAAGCTTTTTTAAAATATATTTCTATATTATAGAAGTACATTGTACTATTTACGTTAGTAACTGTATTGTTGAGGTGGAAATAATTCTTAAAGCATTAAAAGTTACCCACTTAAATATCATAGCAGAACTGCTACCATATGTGAAATATTGGCTTGGCAAAAAAAAAAAAAATGACTGTGAATGTCTTGGTGTGATGTGGTATAACCTAAGCCACCATATTTTTACATCTTTGCACAGAAAGTATGGGTAGTATAAGTTAAGCTCATGAATGCTCGCTTTATGTGTTTTACTTTAGATTAGCTATATACTGTTCTGTAATCAGAATTTAATTAATTGACTTAAGTAGGTTAATTGGTTATAAGCACGAACAGAGCAAAGGTTAAAGTAAAAAGAAAAAACATTTACATCTTTGTGAACAAGAAATTTTGCTCAATAAAAGTACTGTTTATCAGTTTTTAAACCAATAAAAATATTTTTTAAAATTGTGACGATCTTTGTGCAGCATCTTCACAGTATTACACTGCATCTTTGCTACATTTTGTTGTGTTTAACATGTGATGACAGTTTTGATAAAATTGGGATGTTGACATGATGACAACATCCCTGTTTTGTTTCATGCATTTCAGCTGCTCTTGGGGTAGTATAACTCCGAGTCAGTTAGCAGTCCTCCTGGTGCGTCTTGTAGAAATTCAAAGTTTACAGTCACGTACATAACATTATTATTTGGATGGACATTACGAAAATGAAACCATATATTTACAAATGGACATATATCACACGGTTAAATGCATGAATGTTATAACTGCAAGAAAAAAAAAAATCTCAGTCCCAAATATCTTTCTCCCTTTGGTGACCTTGAGCAGCCCGTGGAGCTGTAATTGCCATATGAAAATGTCAAATGACCGTAGCTGTAGCCTTGTCATGCAGCCGGAGAGTGGGCAAGAGGCTGATGAAGAGGAAGAAATATAAACATGCTCACTTGCAAATGTCATTTTACTGAACTGAGATTTTAAGCTGTGTGGTATGGAATAAAAGTGCTGAAATCTTCAAAGCTGCAGAAAATACAGTGAGCGAAGTTACTTTGAGCCTGATAACAGAAACGGGTGCATCACTATTTCTGTGTGATGCTCCTCTGTCCCCAGGAATGTCACTTTATATTAACTATTCATATCCACATTAATCTTTAAATCTAAAACATGGATTCCAAATGACTTTGCACCAAAGTCATTGTTGCATAACTTGCACATAAGTTCATAATCATACAATGTATTTAAAATTTTATTATGTGTTTGTGTTTGTGGTGATTTGTGTTCTACGACTTATATAGGTTTTGATCTTTTGTATTAGTACCCCTTTAAACATCCGTTTTCAATAATTGTGTCATGTTCAATAACTGACTAAACTTTTGGCAGGAAAACTGCAGGCAATTTAAACCACTACTTAGTATTATCTGCTCTTCAGTGTTTCATTATGTCAGTCTGACTCACACTTAACACCTTATTAGCATACATTATGTAAGAAGTAACAAGACATCACACTCTTAAAATGTTTTATGTGGAAGTCAAAATAGTCATTAAGTCCTCAATGTTATGCAAGCTCAACTGCAGTAATGAACTCGTAGTTTTTTAAGACCAAAATTTCTGACCTGTTCCACATATACACTGATGAGGCAAAACATTTTGAATGTCTGTCTAACATAGTGTTCATCCTCCATGTGTCAACATGCTGTTCTGATCTTCTCAGGCATGGACAATACAAGACATCTGAAGGCGTGCTGTAGTATAAAGCACCAGGATATTAGCAGCAGATCCCTTTATGTCCTGTAAGTTGTCATTCCAATACATTCCACAGATGCCCATTCAGATTGAGATCTCAAATCTCAAAAATACAAGTCCAGAAAAAGAACAAATTTCAAATGAAAAGCCAAAACCCATTCACTGACTCATAAAGTGAATGAATAATGCATTTTGGCAGATGCACAAAATATTGTCATCAACCTGTTCATCAAGCCATTACTGTGCTCAGAACTTCATTACATTTTGGAAATTCCCTCATTTCTGTCATAAATCTAAAATTGTGCTTGGAACATTAGGTTTTGACAAATTGCTATGATTGACTTGTACTTGAGATCGCTTAATGTTTAGTCCAATGATATTGTACTGTGCAAAATGCCGATTTAAGTGCTTCCCTAATTTCTAGAGCAGTCTGTCAATATAGCCTGTAGTGTCATCTTCAGAAATTCCAGCACTAGTATCAATAAATTCTCACATGACCCTTGTCCACCATATGTGCAAATAACCACAGTCTCTACATACTTTTCCCAGCAGGAAATTAGCATGCATATGTCTTCACAAGCAACACATCTTTAACTATAAACAAAACCCTGCCCTGAACTACACTGGTATTGACATCTGTCTGTTCAGGGTGTCACCCTTTGCTTATGGCATTGGTTCCCATATATGTGACAGTTGGCTTACATGGCACTTCATTTTATTTTCCAAAAGGAAAGCTTTACCCCAGTTGCAATGCGTTATCAGTGCTAAAATATTCTCTAATGAGTGTATGAGGCTGCACAAGTTGATTTGACGTTTATAAAGAAGACATGGCATGTGTACAGACAAACTTAGGTCACTTCTTGAGCAAAAGCAAAGGAAATGATTAGTATGCTGGCGAGATAAAGAACATGACTAATGTGGATAAGAAACCTAAAAAATATCATTCATCATAGCTCAAAAAATAGTACAGTATAACAAACCTGTAAATATTGAGGAAACTTTGATTTCGCCTCACACAGTAAAAATTGTGAGGGAATAAATTTGGGAGAAGCCCAAATAATTAGCAAGAATACCACTGTCAATGTGTCAAGCATCACAACTCTTCAGCATCAGAAGATGTAAATGTTCGAAGACACGGCTTTGCAGCAGCTACTTTGCCCTTCAAGAGGAGTCAATGGACTCATCAAAAATGCCACACTACAGATATGCCCATTATTTATGCAAAAAAGACATATGAAGAAATGTTTGCTTCATTATTTATCAACAACAGCATTCTTCACACTGATTGTGTAGGCAGGAAATAACCAGTGAACATGGCAGGAAAATTTTGTATTGTAAGCATTAAGCCAACACTGTGAAACCTTTCTGCTATTCTATTTTCTCTTATTTATACTTCAGTAATGCCTGCTCATTTTATGCTGAATAGAGCATTCGAAGTGCCGGAGGGGTGTTACTTTAATAAACATTTAGGGCTATTTGTGAGACTATTTTGACTCGTGCTCAAAAAAGAAGACATCTTTTGGCAGCACAATCAAATAAAACTGTTGTTTTATTACTACATTTAGATTTTACATTTTATTCATTTAGCAGACGCCTTTGTCCAAAGTTACTTACAATGAATAATAGTACACGTGCATGTCACAAACGAGGTCAAACGGTATCAGAGAATCTAACTAACAGTAAGTGCTGTCCTATTGTGCACACGATTAAGTCCAGCAGTTGTCTCAAAGTCATACAAGTACAGCATACAACATTACTAAGCATAGGTATCATTGCTGAATGCATACAAGAGAAACAATTTTAAAACCTATGTAGCAGGACCCATGTTTTTTGGACACGATTCTTGGCTAAAAGAAAAGGTTAGTAACCCCTACATACAGTATCTACCACCAAAATAAGTTACATGAAAACTTTGCAAGTTGACCATGTCAGCTCTGAGTTTGTAATATGTCATCATGAATGTGAAGGTTCACAGTAATCTTTCACTGCTGTCATTGTTCTACAGAACAACCGACACAGGCTGTGACTCTGATTGTAGCACGTCTGGTCGCTTCTGTGATTCGTTACATCTTTACAAAAAACAAACGCTCTTTTTATCATATTGGAACAGCTGAAGCAAACAGACTGAATGTGCACAGCTGTGCGCTATTAGAAAACGGGAAAAAAAACATTATGAGTCACTCTGTCCCCCAGGTCTTATTTCATCACTCCACAGCAAAGTATAAAATCACAGATTAAAGCTATTGATTCAGTTACCTTTCTGAGAGCTGCAGCAGAATTTTCAATTATATCCACATGTTTCAAATGCATACATATCAACATCACAAATTTGATGCAAACTGCTCCACACTCCTTTATCTTTACAGTAATTTTATTGTTTTTAAACAGACAGAAAAGAATGTAGAGAATTACTTTAAACTGTGCTTTTATTTTTGTAAACATGGGCTGTAAGGCAACGAGACTGTCTGAATGAGATGCTAGGCCTTTACAGGAACTGACGGGCACGCGCACATGGACACACACAAAAATGCATGTGAACACACATCTATCATACCACTACAGAGCAGTGTCTGTGAGAGGGCACTGCCCATCTCAGTATCTCACTCTGTAATAGTGCAACAACTGAAACACCCACAGGGCAGCACTTGAGTCGTACAAAGCTAGAAAATTTGATGGTTGTCTAAGCACACGTGAAAACCATTAAAGGAAGGTTGTAACATTTGAGCAAAAGGTAGGAGTTACGAAATACTTTTCATAAAACTTAATATTTTGTTTGTTTAATGGATATTAAAGCTTTATTATTTCTATTAACTTTTTAATTTTGTGATAGTTTTTTGAATCAATTTGCAGTTTAATTTTATTTGGCAATGAACGACACCGATTGCTCTAAATAAAAGAAATACGACAGTTAAAGAGGAACTCCACTCGTAATTTGGTTGGTTTTGTTTGTTTAAAATGATCTGGCGTAAGCAAAGATAAGATTAATTTAACTTCACATGTATTACAATGTAATGGACAACAACATGTAGCAATTTATAGCTGTAACACGTTTGGATTTTACATTGTGTTGCCTGAGCACTTTGTCTCCATTTTACCAACAAGTATTAGAACTGATTTTCCTTCCTACAACATAAAGCAGCTCAAAGGGATCAAAAACTGTAGGATCTGGGAAGTGTACCACTGAGAGTTAATGTGTGTCTATCTGCAGGTTCTGGACCAGCACCCCATCCAGGAAGTACCTCAAGGATTTCAGTCTGCACACAGCAAAACAAATGCAATTAATTAGTTACTGAGAAGGAATGCTGGAACACACTTCACAGTAAAATCCCTGCATATTCTTGTCTCTGTGCTTCTATCCAGAAATAATGTGCATTTCTTTATTTTATACATTTCATGCTTTATGCTTACCTATTACTGAGATTACATGGTTTTTAAACTGTGTCCCTCAAACAAGCAGACTTTGCAAGAAGGGTTCAGAATCGGTAAAGATCAGATTTTGGGGTATTTCAATATAACTGCCTAACATTAACTTAAGAAACTTTTTCAAGTTCTTTCTGGTGCAGTGGTAAAAATCGTGAGTTTTTTTTTCTGGATTCTAAAGAATCATTTTTCCTTTGCACCTTTTAAATCCAAAAGAAAGAAAAACCATTAAGTTTGTAAAACGTTCTGTTTAATTTAGATTCAGTTTTTCCTGGTTTTACTTTTTGTAATGCATCACTGTTAGCAAATTCAGAGTAAGTCTTCGTGTGGGGAGGAAATAAAAATTAAAATATACAAAAACCAAATGTTTATTTTAAAGACAAACATAGAAGTTGTTTCCAGTTCATAATTTGACAATTCAGAATCCATCCTGCTAAACTCAGACTTGAATTATGGTTGACTGTGGTGGTCCCATTATTGTTACCACAGATCAAATTCCAAACTTTTGGTTACTATTGAAGATGAAAATTATCACATGGAAGAATGACACTACACTGGAGCTATAGTGCCATGAATAAATTGAATAAATATTCCAAGATGGTCAGTAAATCAAACATTTAGAAAAAGAACACAAAGGATACATTTTAGAAATAATGGAGGCAAGATTAAAGTAACTGAGTAATTTTTGGTATATGGCAATTTATTGTACTAGATTATTAAACTTAAAAATTATTATATTAAACTTTAAAATCATTAAAATTTGAATAGAGGACATTGTTTATTGTACAGATTGTAATGCCTGTGCCAGTCATACCCTTTTTTAGGTGCTGCCCTTCCTTGTGTCTGTTTCTTTGCTGAGTCATTGTGGTAATGCTGTTAGTGGCTTCCACTTGTGTTAAATTTTTTTTCCCGTTTAGTCTCTCTGTTTCGGTTAGTGCAGCAATTGGACTTTGCCATGCCTTACAATTCACGACACAGATTGGTTTGTGCTACTGTAGGTTTTAACAAAACAAAACTGTATTAATGATTTGTGCTGTTCAGACAACTGTTCCTTTTTACATAAATCCACAGACAGGGCACAAGGACTAATGAAATCCAGAGGAAAGCTGTCTGACTCGATTTTATGTCATATTTATAACACTACAGTAATTTCATGTAAAGACATACAGCTCTTACAGTGGTCTTCTTTTACCATATTAATAGAGAAACCCTTTTGATAAATGTACATTTTGCGGTTTATTTTAAAATATTACATTTGTCAAATCAGCCAAATAATTCTGACATAAAATGTATGGTTTATGAACCACTGCCTGTCGTTAAACCTTCTTGTACACCATATTTAACATCAGAATGTTTTGTCTCCTCTGCAAGTGTTCTCTAGTGTTGTGTGTCCCACTACATGAGATGTAACATGTAGTCTGAGGACAGCGTTAATAAATAAGACCCTCACAGTGCCTGACATGGAAACAACTGAGAGAGTTCTGTCCTCCATGTAGACCTTTCATAGAAGCAAACTGCTACGTGCTGTTGGTCAGGCAGCTAAAATATGGAGAAACTGTCAAGAGCAGCTGGAACACAGATTTTAACTTAAAAAATGTACATGTATATACTTTCTACAATTCGGTTATGAATGTGTAAAAAACTGTCAGACTTGCTGTCATGGAAGAAGAAGACACTGGGATAATTTGGCTTGGAAGAACAAAATCAAGAATGCTACATTGCCACTTCTCAGTAGGTTCAAGTGAAAACACACACACACACACACACACACAAAATACTTGCCTGAACAGGATTACTTGCAGTCTGGAGCCTGTTCCAGACAGCACTGGGGACAATGCAGGATGCACTTAGCACTAAAGCATCAAAGGGCATGCACACCCACAAACTGAGGACAATAGTAGGGTCCCCAACCTAACCAGAATGTCTCTGTACTGTTGGAGGAAAGCAGAACATCCAAAGGAAACACACACACACACACACACAGACACGCAGAATTGTATATTTATCAGGTAATCAAATTAAGGCTCCTCTCTCTCTCTACAATGGACAATTGTGGATCTTTTCAGTGGTGAATAATGTTCCGTACACTGCTATGATTTTATCTCTGCTAGTTGGTGTGCTTTAGCTCAAAAACATGCAGAACTGCCTTTATAGCCATCCCTGTACTGCAGCAACCAAATGCACTTGGTGTAAAAGTACAGAAAACACATTCCTTTGATTATTTATACATTTGCTTAATTATTAACACTTCATGTAATGCACTAAACCAAAGAAAATAAAATATTCATCCAAGCAGAATTGCATCGTTCTTTTATTTCCTCATAATATAGAATTATTTATGCAGTGCCTAGGGCAGCATCGCCACCTTGTGGAGCAACCAACACACTGACTCATGCTGTTTCTTTAAATATGTAGTTACTGTTCGTTATGGTATATTTCATCAAGTGACTTAAAGTCAAGACGGCATGGTGGCGTGGTGGTTAGCACTGTCACTGTACACCTCCAGGCCTGGGGTTCAATTCCTGCCTT
Source organism: Chitala chitala (assembly GCA_025773905.1). Taxonomy (NCBI): domain Eukaryota; kingdom Metazoa; phylum Chordata; class Actinopteri; order Osteoglossiformes; family Notopteridae; genus Chitala; species Chitala chitala. The sequence continues at coordinate 33,734 of JABJVR010034072.1, forward strand.
GGGTCTGTGTGTGTGGAGTTTACATGTTCTCCCTGTGCTTGGTGGGTTTTCTCTGGGTGCTCCGGTTTCCTCCCACAGTCCAAAGACATGCAGGTTAGG